>JAKCPI010029673.1:0-38816 GCA_023213315.1 Euborellia annulipes | reverse complement strand
CTATTCGATGTATTTTTGTAATTTTAAGATTCTCATTTATTATAATGAAAAACAAAATTACTGATGATGAATGACATTTTTTTATTATCACTGTACGATACACCGGAGAAAAAAAATACCTGCTTAAAGGGACCATTATCAATATTATTTTATTTTGTCAATATTTCAACTGGTATATAAAGTCTAGTTGATAGGAGGCCTGTGTCAAAAAAAATTATTTTCCAAAGAAGCATGAGGGAATACATTCGAATGTTTTGAATATTTTTGACACGGGCCACTGATCAAATAATATTTTTGTACTAATATACCGGTCTAAATAGTTTCAAAAGTAAAAAAGCCGATTCTTCTTCGGATATTTTTTAAAATTTTATAGTTGACAAACCATTTTTTTATCAAATAAATTCATGATACTAATTACAAACCCTTGAAAAACAACGATTGTCTATCCTCTAGGCGATTGGGTGAACTAATCAATGCAACAATGCAGATTGGAGGGTCGAAACAATGGACATGGCCAACATTGTAAATCAATAAAATACTTCTAAAAATAAATTCTGTTTTAAATTTTAAGCTTGTTAAAAAACAAAACTGAGTTGTTTTGAAAACAAACTTGTTATTAACAATTTTGAAGTTATAGTTTTAATAAGAAAATAATTTTATTATATAGTGAGGTCATGACAGTGGACACAGTGTGTGTAATTAATACCAGTTATAATCACCTTTTTCTTTAGAGAGAGTTAAAATTAATAAATATTTTTTTATACATACTTTAACATTTTGCCTTCTAATCAGATGAGAAATAGATGAATGATTAATGCATCAGCTTACCTGTAACAAAGAGAAAAAAAATATTAGATTAAAGAATAAATTTGTTGACAAGGGAAAGATCAGCTGAAGGTCTAAGCAATTATGATACTGATTGGAGTTGCAAAATTTTTAAAAATTCATAATAACACTAATAACGAATGGATTCCCGTCAAATGGGTATATTTATGCTTTTAAAAGTATGATTGTTTTAAAATCTAGTTCCCTGATGGTTACATCAGATATAGTTTTGTGTTATTTACTTATAGACCTGCAAAAGCATTCGGTGTAACCTTGATGGGAAGTAGGAGGAGGACGAGGAGGAGGAGAACTTTCTCTTTGGTGTCTTATGTATGCCAATAGACACATATTTTGTCCTAATCACTTGTGCTAAGCATTTTAGTCTAGTTAAAAATTTGAAATTCCATAAAGAAATTTTATAATTTTTTTTTTTTAACATATTTTAAGTTTAGTAATTAAATATATATAATTTTATAAAAGTTTATGCCTCTAGGGATTTTTTCTCTAATTTATATTAGAAATTTGTAATTATTTGTTAAAAGGGTAAATAAAAAAAAAAGATTTATTTTAATCCTTAATTAGAAAATAAACATCTTAAAGATGTCAACCCACTAAAAAAAGAAGACAATTTGATTGAAAAAGAAAAAAAGAGGTTTTTGAGAAATATTATAAAGTTAATAAATATTCTTGAAACCCGAAAGATCTTTGGATGGATAAAAAGAACAAAAGAAAAACTTTACAAAAAGATTAGAAAGAGAAAGAGAGAGAGAGGGAGAGAGGGGAGGTGGGGGGTAGTCCTTTAATGAAAGCTCATCTCTTCAAAAGAAGAGGATTCCCTCTTTTCTCTTCTCTTTTCTTTTTAAATGCATTTTGGTTAAGGTACTAAAAATTATGAACCATCATTTAACTCTTTGCTTTCCGCTTTAGAACCAAATAATAAAATCACCCTCGGTTGTAATCAATACCATGTTAAAAATTAGATTATCGTTTTTAAGGAGCTTAAGTTGGATTTTATTCTTGGCCTAAATAATTTCTACATTAATTAGCAGCAATTAATTAAGTTTATGAGAATCAATAAAAATATGCATTCAAAATTTAATAAATATTCAATAAACTGAATAAAACGTTTGTTTTTTAAAGGGTTTCAAATAAAGGGGAGAAGATATTTTAAGATTATTTTCGTTATCTAATTTCTAATTAGAGTCCCTACAATTTTAAAACTTTTTTTTTGCCCTTTTGGCCAATGGGCATTGGGCTAATAAGATTACACAAAAAATACAATTCAAAAATTAATATAAACAAACCAATCTAAATACCGGTACAATATTACCGCAAAATAAAAACAATATTACAACAGTATAAAAATATAATAATAATAAATATAAAAGCAATATAAATACAATATCAACATAATAGAAAAAAACGCATCTAAAGTTGTACATTATATCAATAACACGCTACAGTTACATCGTGTAAAATAACTTTATTCGTCTATAAAAAAATAAATGAATAAATAAGTTCATAATTCGTTCTGGAACTGTAGTACAGTGAGAACCACAATTAAGTCCCCACTTGATAGCTCTTGCCTTAATTATATGATATACTATATGGTGTATAGTGAAATAATTTTAATGACCGAAAAAGTAAAACGGAAAATCTGGTACAGATAATTTTATTTTACCTTTTCAAATTTAAAATTATTTGACCAAATTCCATATAGCTATCAAGTGGGGGACTTAATTGTGGCGCTCACTGTACAGACGTATAGGTTTAGCCATTTATGCCTAGGGATAGGCAGGAACGCGATTCTTTTGAATTTAAGTCCTAAAATCCGATCAGATCCAGGATTTTAGGATCTAAATCGAAATCCTTTTTTTTGGAGAGGATCTTGGATCTGCATCCTTTTCAAAGTAATCCTGGATTTTTGTGATTCTTTTCAAAGGATCGGATTTCCGGATCGTTTTTCTAAATCGGAACGGATCGCCAGAGTTTGTCGGATAGCCGGCTCGGATCGCTAATCCTTTTGTAGCAGCCGGATCGGTTTAGTGGGTCGGATAGCCAGATGCACACTTCCAGTTCCAAATTTTTCTAAATTAATAATGAATACCAATTAATTTAGCAAAAAGAGTTTAAAATGCCTTAAATGTCAAAAACACGTTTCACAAAAGTACCAAATACCAGAGTAGTCTATAATTGAAATAGTAAAAAATAAATATTTGTACGAATTTACCAGGGTACAGACCATACAAATTTAAAATAAACTATTAATTTTTTTTCTATAGTGGAATTCAAACTCACAAGCTCCGAATTTACAGCCAATATAAGGAGAGGTTTTCTCATTTGATATACTTTAATCTGTTTTAGAAATGTGCGGCTATCTTGTGATTTTTTTATTTCATAAAATCTTTCTTTTTTTCTCAACTTTTATAGAACTTTCGTTTAACAATACTTTTTTTTTTAAGTTACTTATTTCGAAATTGGGTTATAATCGCCCTATTCACCCTTGAATTGGTTTTGAAAATATTAGAGGAAACAATACACTCTGAAGTAATAAAAGCAGACGGATCCCATTCAGGTGACGTCACTCTCAATAAAGGGATGAAAACAACCTGAAGAGATTTAAAATAAATCATCTTGGGAAAAGGAAAAGAAAAAAAATAAAAATAAATAACGATGAAATCTTTTCTTCTTAAATAAATCATTTAATAAAATAACATTTCGACAGGTTGATTTCAACAGGCGAATAAAATAGGTATAAAATTTTTTAGTGATGTATGTATAGTTTAAATCGGCTCATTTTATAGCAAATTAATCGACTAAGCTCAAAGGTTTATTTCCTTTTTTTTTTTTTTTGTTCATCCTGAGCACCCCAATTTCAATTAAATCCTGATTTATACACCCTTTGTACGCTACTTCCGGTTGTTTTCTTCCGGATAAATTTCAAGAAGTGTAAAGTTCGGAATATTGTAATTTGAAGTGCTTGGAAAAGTTTTTTTTTTTTTTTTAAGATACGGTTGCTCTGACTGAAGAAAGTCACCAAAATTTCGGTTTTGAGAGACTATCTTCGAGTCGTAGATTTATCGATATAAATGTAATAAAATTATTAAAAATTCTTATCGACAGGCCTTTAGCTTTTAACATATTCATTCTTATTATCTCCAGCTCTTTTATATAAGTACTGTATTTACATCTTTGATTTTTATTTTATTATTTATTTAAAATACAATTGTACACTCCTAGATAAAGATAAGGGAAAATCCAATAAAAAAAGATCACGAACCACATATTCGGCAAATAAAAAGTTACGATCCCCAATCCAATCCGATTTTTAAAAATTGGATCTAGATCTAAACCAAGATTCTGGATCCGATTTTAAATCCTATCTTTAGATCCGAACCTTTTATCAAAATACTTTAATTCGACATTTTATTTTGGGAAATATTTTTACATCGAATCAAAATCGTCACAGTTGGTTTTGTAATTTGTATTTTGTTATACATCTGTAGTTTGGGCTTTATTTTTATTATTTTATATCTTTTTATTTATTTGATTGTATTTTGGATGCTTTGTAAAGAAAATAGACAATATAATTAAATAATTTTTTTAATCCAGGAACTAAAATCTCTCTGGAAAAAGGGACAATTAAAATTTCAATTCAAATTCAAAATCCTGAATCAGAATGGATTTAAATATTTATATTGTAAATAAGGCTGGAAAATGTTGGTTATAATTGTAAAAGATCATAAGTAACGGCTTGTCCTCATTTAAATTTTGCAAATAAAAATTCAATTACAGAAAAGGCTCGTTTATTCGGACTTCATTATCGGGTGTGAAGCCGACCGAGCATTTTTATAAAATAAAAAAAAATTATCCGTAGGCCTAATTAAATTTCTACTTTAGTAAAACAAAAGGGCAAAAATTCTCTTAACGAGATGGGGTTTTCGATTACTCTTAGGTTTGACTTAATAAATATTAGAATAAAAATCTGATGTGGACTGGTCGCACAGGACAATTTACCTTATTTAATGTAAGAGAAGGTTGTGTACTGTGCATCTCACACCAGATTTTTTGTGTTGAGATATATTTAGTTGCTCTTAGCACCTAAGTTCTAAACTTGACCATGCGATTCATAGATAGCGCTGAGCTACGAATGCTTACACATCAGTAAAGTGTACTTCAAACGATTTCCAAAAAAAATTTCACTGATATACTTTTTAAAGAGGATCTAAAAAATAGTTGATTTATGAATTTTAATCAAAATCGTTCAAGTGAATTTTTAGAAAATCGAAAAAAACTGAAAAAAGTACATCAGTAAAGTACTAGTACTTTTTGGCCGATTTTGTTCAAAAGCTTCGTTTCACGTGCCAGACGGGTGCCTAACTTATATATAAAATTTCCATCTTCTAGCTCTTTCCGTTCTTGAGATATTTTGTTCACAAACAGACCATGTGGTGCAAACCACTTTTTTTGGCCTCCTGGGACCTCAAAACGTGGATATCCATCAAAATCTCGACATCGAATTTTTGACATGAAACCAATACTTTTCTATATATATTTCATTTACGAATAAGTAAGAGAAAGTATTAATCTTTCAAATTTCTCATCAAATTAGAGAAAGGTCCTATTCAAAATAAATTGTTACTGATAGTTTATCGTTCTAGGTAAGTAGAAAAAAAGAGCAAATAATCCAACAATACAAAATAAATGAATTATTGTTTTGTAAATCTTTTTTTTTATTTGAGAGTAGAGAGAGAAAAGGGATGCAATTTACACGAGTCATTCAATAGATTGAGGTTATGAATAGATTGAATTAGGAAAATAGTGGAAATAAAAGAGGGATGAAGAGAGAAAGAGAAGGGAAAAAGATTAAAGAGAGGCGTAAAGATGTTTCCCTCTCTTTCACTCTTGTTACCATCAGAGGGGAAGCAAATAAGAGAGAAAAAGAGAGAATTTCAAAAGGGATCTCTCTCTCTCTATTTCACCTCCTCTCCCTCTCGCTTTTCATTTTTTTTTATTCTTGCAGCAGCACTAAAAAGAGACAAAGCATGTGTGTGTTTGTGTGCGTGTCTATGGAGGGGAGATGAAATATTTTGACAGTCAAGCAGCTAAGAAAAACACGTAAGCGGCAAAGAGAGAAAGAAGAGAGACGAGATTCAAGCAACGAAGAAAATGAAGAGGAAGACGAAAAAGAAGAAGAGATCCTTTTAAGAAATTTCACAGCACCGTCACATAAAGAGATCATTATAATTAAAAAATTCTGATTATGACAATTAATAATAATAATAAAAAATTACTAATAAAATGAAAATTAAGATACTTTCACCAAAGTGATAATTAACTTCCTCATTTTAATGATTTGTTTAGTCCACTTTTTTTTTCTACTTACGACTATAATTATATTATTTAATAAAATTTTAGCGATATATCAAACAAGTGTAAGGTTTGTTCGTTTCACTTACACTGGTAAAAAGTGCAAATCTGCCCAGGCACGCTATCTAGGTCAAAATGTGTAAACGTACACAAACTGCCTAAAACAAAAAGTGCAATTTTTGTTATCTGTTCAAGTCGACATGTCTTATATTATTTTCTTTTACCTATATATGTTAATATATAAAGAAAAAGTATTGGATTCATGTAAAAAATTCGATGTCGAGATTTTGATGGATATATACGTTTTGAGGTCCCCTTAATCTAAAAAATGGTTTTCGCGACATGGTCTCGCTGTGTGTGAGTGTGAAAAAAATATCTCAAGAACGAAAAGAGCTAAGAAGTAGAAATTTTGTATATAAGTTAGATATCTCCCTGGCTCGTGACCAAAATACTTTACTGAAGCACTTGTTCAATTTTTTTTTATTTTCTTAAAATTCACTCTGACGATTTTGATTAAAATTCAAAAATCAATTATTTTTAAAATGCTCTTTAAAATGTATATTCTCGTTTTGATATTGAAATCTTCTGAAGACTACTTTACTCTTGTACTTCATAGGAAAGATAGAAGAAATGGTTGTAATGGTTAGAGAATATAAATATTTCACACTCACACACACAATTCACACAGGGTCCGAACCCGCGACTTGGTATACGAGGTTAGCACGCTAACCCCTACACCAAGCCCCGAGGGCAATTTTACATCCTGAATTCTAATATATGAGCGGAAACTAAATATATGTCTACACGAAAAATCTGGTGTGACAAGCCAGAACACAACTTTTGATTACCGAAGGTAAAAGAAAGTTGTGTGCCAGTCATGCCAGATTTTTTAAATCTGTATTTAAAAAATAAACAAGTGAATGTTTATAATATTGTAATCTACAATTTAAGAATTTGAGAGATCCTTGTCAGTATAGAAACCAAAGAGGAGGCCCTTGAAAAAATTTTGTTGGGACCCAGTGAATTAGATAATTGATATACAAAATCTTAAATAAATAATATGGACAGTATCTAGGTTCAATCAACCAGAAAATAAGAAATACGTAGGGCTTATAGCTGGTAGTTCAATCAGGATAGGTGAGAAGACATAATAGGAATAAAAATAATTAAATATAACTAGCTGCAAATTTTCTTCTTCTTCTCACCTATCCTGAGTAAAGAAGAAATTTATAATACAAACAATATACATAAGAAATAAAAAAAAAGATATCTGATTTTCGATTGATCAATTTTAATATTTAAACCTTGTTCTATCTTAATACATCGAAATCCCAATTTTAACAAAGATTAATAAAGCAATTTAAAGATAAATCTATTTAATTTTATTTCAAATACACGTTTATAATATTTTATTTTATTGTTACAAGGTGACAGCGTGAGAGATGAGATGTCTCCATTATTTATGCACATTATTATTTATTAAATTGGACGAGATTAAAACGACAGCAATCAGGATATAGAGCAACGTTTATTGATGTTGAAATAAAGCTCCTAAAATTGGTTTTTGAGGGGTGGATGGTTATATATGTTTCAGACACGAAAGGTCTGTCATTAGGGTGAGGGACTGGAATGGATCTCTTGGGGTAGAAAAAAAAAAAAAAAAAAAAAAACAACTCTCTGGTCTTGGGTAACTTTTCATGTCTTACATTCTATTCTAGATAGAGAGAAATGCAGAAAATTTCATCAACAAAAAACAAACAACTGTCTGTTTTTAGCATTTTGTGTTAGGGTTAACATATTGATAAAAAAAATCTGGTGTGACTGGTCGCACAGCACACAACTTTCTCTTATCCTTCGGCAAGAGAAAGTTGTGTTCTGTGCTTGTCACATCAGATTTTTTGTGTCGACATGTATTTAATTTCCGACAGTACGGCAAATTCGAATTTCAAGATGTAAGATTTATAATTATGGGGCCATATTTTGTTACCATGGCAACCATTTCTCCTATCTTTCTTTTTCTATGAAGTACAAGAGTAAAGTGGTCTTCAGAAGATTTCAATGGCAAAATGAGAGTATAAATTTTAAAGAGCATCTAAAAAATAATTGATTTTTGAATTTTAATCAAAATTGTTGGAGCGAATTTTTAGAAAATCTAAAAAAAACTGAAAAAGTGCATTAGTAAAGTACTAGTACTCTTTGGCCGTCGTTAAAAGCTTCCTGTCAGGTACCAGGGGGGTACTTAACTTAAATATAAAATTTCAACATCCTAGCTCTTTTCGTTGTTGAGATATTTTGTTCACAGTCATACAGACCATGTTGCGAAAACCTCTCAGGGGACCTCAAAACGTGTATATCCATCAAAATCTCGACATCGAATATGACATGAATCCAATACTTACTATATAAATATTACATATATATATATTTAATATTAAAAAATTTGTTAAATTTTCAAAAAATAAAATAAAAAGTAAAAGTACGCCTCATATCTAGGCAACCCAATTAACATATTTTGCTCTAGTTATCCATAATTTACAAGGGAACTAATTTTTTATTTTTTACTGCATCTGAGACTATTTGGGCTACTTTGGGGTACTCTTTGGCCGATTTTGTTCAAAAGCTTCGTGTCACGTCCCATGGGGGTGCCTAACTTAAATATAAAATTTCAACCTGCTAGCTCTTTTCGTTCTTGAGATATTTTGTTCACAGACACACAGACAGACAGACCATGTCACAAAAACCACTTTTTTGGATTCAGGTGACCTCAAAACGTGTATATCCATCAAAATCTCGAATTTTTGTCAAGAATCCAATACTTTTTCTCTCTATATATTAACATATATATAGAGGTAAGAGAATGTAAAAATAATCCAAATTCACATTGAATATACAGTATACAATTTCTATCTGCCGTTTTTAAAAAGTTATTGCAAAAACTCATATATAGAGAGATCAAACATTATTTTACTTGAGGGTTCAAGCAGTTCAATTATAACAATTGAAGAGATAAACGAAATGGGATGGATATAAAAATAAGGATTAGTTTATTTATTAATTTGTTTAAGGTCTTTATCGGCATCTGAGGCCATTTAGACCCCGGCCCTAGTTATTTCAATAGATTAAGAGCCAATTCAATTGAAATAATTTTTTTCGTCTAACGGGATGCGAACACTTGACCCCTAGCATCTGAAGCTAAAGCTTTACCTCTGAGCTACAGGTCAAGGGCTATAAAGATTAGTTTATTAGCTAGAAATGAACGTAGAAGTTAGAGCTAGGAAATAATGTAACATCACGTGGTGCCGGTAGATGGCTACAGTCAAAGGCCGGTTGGGATAGGTATGTTCGATTAAGCGGCCGAAGTCATCCGGCGCATGCGTAGTGAGGAAGACCACATGCGCAGTAACAAAAAGCAATACGCGCATGCGCCGGACGCCCTCGAACGCTTAATCGAACAGACCTATTAAATAAAGCAAAAATAGGACGATGTTCGATTTATCCAGTTTTGTTATTTTTTTTATTTTATATTTATCTATGTTCATAATGTAAACTTGCTGGCTAAGACTAAAAAAGTCCAGTACGACTGTTCCAATACGTGTATTGTTTTTAAAGTTTTACATCAAATAAAACATCGCGCATGGCTGCTTTGGCTAACTTACAAGCACAACTGTTTTTAAAGAATTAAATTCGGTGTCTGGCCTTTAATTCAAATGCACCAAAGCATACTATTATTTAAAACAAAATTTTATATCTTAAAAGTAAAAATTAATTACCCTTTGTCATTGACGAGGCCTCCCTCTTTTTCAAATAAATGAATCTCATCGCCGGAGGGTATTATTATTGACTAATTTCTCCTTTAAGTATTCACACCCTCTTGTAGTCTCCCTTGGTGCTACAGACAGACGACAGCCACTTGAATTTCTCTTTTCAAATCTCAATTGAAAATTTTGTCTTAAAAAATTAATATTAGGATCAATTAAAAATTTTTATATCCTTGATATAGGAAAGAAAAAAACTTTTAAGAGTGTAGATTAAATACACCTGAATTAACTCAGATTGTTTTATCTAATCTACTAGTCTAATCTTGATAGAGATTGGGTTTGAGAATTGAAAAAAAAAAAAAAAAAAACATTTTGTAAAAGGTTTGAGGCCAAGAGAAGCGGAGAAAGGAATTTAAAACCCTCTCACTCCTAACTAAATTTAAAAAAATTTAATATTTCTAACAAGACTGTGAGTGTTTTTTATTGATGAGGCCAAACATCCCATGGCTCCCGGGAATCGAACCCAGGATCTCCGCCTTTCCGGGGCATAGGCGTGCTATCCATTGCACCAGGCCACCGGACCCTCGACCTGCACCAATAAAACTCAGTTAGTCTTGCAAGTCACTAACTCGTAACGAAAACGTGAAAAACTTTAAAGAAAAATTTTCCAACTTATGCGCCGCTTGTTAAACCAGTAGAGGGACAGATATCTGGATCTGCTCTAACACACTACTGTAAGCAGCAAAGCACAGAGGGCAGCGGGGTTAAGTTATAGTTAAATGTATTTGTTTGTTATATGTATTTTTATTACTGTAAACATTAACGAATCTGTGATATGATATTATTTTTAATCGGTTATATAGCAACCCTTTCTTCTTATTATTATAAGGAATTTTTCAATGTGTTTTTTTTTTTTAATGAATTAAATTCATAAGGGATTTTTGGGATAGAAATAAAGACATTAAAAATTTATGGAAATTAAATATTTTTTAATCAAGCAAATAGAGAAAAACAAACAGTTACAATAATTTTAATTTTTTTTTTTTTAATTTAAAAATGGATTTATTATTATTAATTAATTAAGAAAAATTTAAAGTAAGCTTAGATGATTTATTTAAAAATTAACTGTCAAATAGTTCAGGACTCTTGCAACAGATGGCAGGCTAGTCTAACAACCGGTATTATCAGATCCCCTATTAGCCAATATCTTGCCTATATTTATATATTTTTATGCTTTTATAAATGATAGATAATATATAAAAACATTTATTAAAGTATTCATTGTTAAAAGATGAATAAAAATCAACCAAATGCTTTAGATTATTAGCTACCAGTGTGACATCTCTTGACATTCGTAATAGGTGTTTTTTTGGCTTACTTCTTAAAACACCCCACATCCTAAACCAAAAATCGACATTTCGACCCGCAGGGACGTTCTCGATGTCCCAAAGTTGCAGCATCGTCCCTTCGACGTCTAAATGTCCGCTTTTTGTTGCAGTGCTATGTGGACATATCTTATCGACAAAAACATGCGTAACAGCTTCGCTCCTACTTCTCCTTAAATAAATTAATTTATATATTTAATAATTTGAATTAATGTTTGATATAAAATGCCATGAAGTCTATCATCTATAAAAATTAGGTTATTTGGGAGTGGGGGGTAGTCTCCCTCTGTTCCTTTGGCGCAAGCTCAGCCCAAATAGCTCTTTAATAATTTTAGCAATATATTTACGCTTCAAGTCACTTTATAACAAACTTCTCGATAATTAAATTAGATTGTTTAAGAAGAAAGAATTTATTCTCCGCTAGTGGACACCTGCAAACTTAGTAAATAAGCATAGACTACCAAATTTGTTATCTTGTAGTTGGTATTTTGTCTTTTAACCTTGACCGGGTGTTTTGCTGTTATCAACAAGAACATTATTTCAAGACTTAATTAAGAGAAAGCAAGCCTTAAGAGTAATTTAGCGAATATTTATTTTATTGTTTTGTTGAGTGAACATTTTTTCATGGTTTTATACATAATATTATTAATAGCAGAAGAGATGCTGTCATTTGTGCCCTCATCTGAATAGCACACAGAGAGAGAGAAGAGAAAAGGCAAAAGGGCCGAAGGCACGCGCCCTTCTCTCTTTCTCTCTCTTCCTTTTCCGTTGCTCCCTTTTCGTCGCCCCTTCGACTTTGCGCCTGGCTCAACGCTTAAATCCAACCAGGATTAACTCGGCGTTTAGTCAAGATAACACTCACACATACACAGGGAGTGATACACACGCCATTCAGTAGCTCACTTCACACCCCACTTGCCTGCCTTTTTTTTTTTTTTTCTTTGTTTTTAATTAGCAAAATATGCTCACCTCCCTTTTTCCCTCGCTCCTCTCTTTTTCGTTGTTTCGGTTCTTATCATACTATTTTATTTCGATAATAAATAATCCATTCTCTTTTGTTACAAATTTGAAATTTTACATCTTAATTCAGTTCAGAAGATTATAAAATTAGCTTGAACGTTAAATAAAGATTATTTGTTGTTTTCTAAAAAAATAGATATTGCCATTTATGATTAAATGCAAATATCCTACAAAAATATAAAAATATCCTATATGCAAATAGCCTACAAGAGAAGGAAAAAAAATCCTATAAAAAAAAACACCAAATATTATAAATAACAAACTTGAACAAAAAGAGTATAAATAAGAAATTATATATAATATTTAAGATATTATATATTATATATCGCGTAGATAAGCCGCAAAACGGAAATTTATATAATTAGATTTTACTTCATGTACCCGAAAAAAGATGTAAGGGGGTGCCGCCGGGAGTCGATAAGGGCACACTGAGCGCAAATCAGTGGATCCGTGGTTCGACTCCCGGCGGCACCCCCTTACATCTTTTTTCGGGTACATGAAGTGAAATCTAATTATATAAAAAGAGTATAGTATATTAACCCCCTGAGGAGGCGATTAGCCGAGGGGATAAAGCAATTAAGCTTATAATCCTGAGTTGAAAACAACTCGAGTTAGCGCCCTCGGCCTTGATGTAGTTGGTAGCGTGCCTACCTTCTATACCGAACGTCGCTGGTTCGAACCCCATGCAGTCTGATGATTTTATTTAAGCCATTTGGTATCCAAATGGTTGGACCCCAATAGATATTATAAATAATAACGTTTATTGTCAAAGTTTTATATCGAAGTTCTAATTAGCAAAGTGCCTAACTCGATTTCGTTTATTTTTCAGGAGAGCCAAAAAACATTTCATTGTCATTGTTAGAGCCACTGTTAAACACGGCAACTTTTCGAACTGAAACATTTGAATTACGCTCTTACCCAGTTCAGGGCATAAGGAGAATGATATTTTTCAACAGAAAATACAAAAAAATGATTTTAGAAAAAAAGTGGGGTTAGACACTTTGCTAATTAGAACGTCGATACGGTCTAAGTTGCCGAAAAGACTGTGTGAATAGGAAACAAGTGTGAGTGTTAAAAAAAACACGAGTTAGCATATTATCTAACTCTTTGTGAGATGTCTCCTCCTGAGAAAGGAAACCGGAACCCTCCTCAGTATTATTCCCATGAAAGTTACCTCTCAGAGTAACCACACCCAACAGGTTTGATACTAACTAATTAATGAGTGAGATGTGGAGGACAACAGTCAGGAAGGTAGACTCTAATTAACAAAACGTTTCGGCTAATTTTAATTAAGCCATCTTCAGTTGTAGAGTCTAATAGGAAATAGAGTTGTTACTTTCGCTAAATGACGGTATGTAAAAAAAAAAAAAAATTATTTTTTAGATACAAAAGAATTAAAGACAGTTATTTTAACTTACAGAGTGCAACATTTCACTTGACATATAGAAAAAGATATGCATACGAGGCCTCTAGTGCTGAAATGTCGATAAAATAAAATATCTCTTAAAAAAAGAAAAGCCCTTTTATGTAAATCAGTGAGTGCCAGTGACCTATTTTAATTTCAACAACTATTAAAAGATCCTATTTATTGTTTTATTACCTGTATATTATAAAATTAAAGAGATGTAATTTATGACTAATTTCCTTACAAATGAATTTAAAAAAAAAAGAGTAAAATATTAAAGGTCAAAAAATAATATAAAACTATGAGAGAGAAAAAGAGGGCGATGTGCATTCGAAATTTGACGACTAACCACCGATTTTTTTTTTTTAAACTGATCCTTGTCAACACTTACTAAAATCTCAAAAAAAAAGAATGGTCCGATTCTTGAAATGATATAAGAAATAATTTTTGACTCCTAGTCTTTAGAGATCTCGATTTTTATACTTAAAATCCAGCGCTACGCTTCCCCTACTGATCAGTTGAACCGAATATTGAAAATTTTTTTCAATATTACAATAATATTTCACCAATATTATATTTGTAATATTGCAAAAATATATTGCTGGATTATTTCTATAATATTACAAAAAATTTTAGGAAAATTTGTTCTAAAAGTTTTTTTTAAATATTATAATAATGTTCCAGCAATATTTCATTTGCAACATTCCAAAAAAATATTGCTGCGATATTGCCACAATGTTGTAAGATAGAAAGATTCCTGCAACATTCCAGCAATATTTTGTGCTCTGTGGGGAATAGTAATTATTTTTTATAATAATAATTATAGTGAGTAGCAATTAATATAAATAAATAAGAACAGAGCCCAAATAGTCTCAGATGGAGTAAAAACTAAAAAATTAGATCCCCTTGTAAATTATGGATAACTAGAGGAAAATATGTTAATTGGGTTGCCTAGATTAGAGGCGTACTTTTACTTTTTATTTTATTTTTTGAAAATTTAATAAATTTTTTTACTTTTTTTTTTATTCTGCACTCTATCCTTCATTTTACTTTCTCTATATATGAAATATATAGAGAGAGAAAGTATTGTTTTGTATTGATAATTTTACTTTCTCTTACCTATGTACTATATAATATTTAAATACTGCAGAAAGTATTGGGTTCATGTCATATTCGATGTCGAGATTTTGATGGATATACACGTTTTGAGGTCCCCTGAGAGATTTTCGCAACATGGTCTGTCTGTCTGTCTGCCTGTCTGTGAACAAAATATCTCAAGAACGAAAAGAGGTAGGAGGTTGAAATTTTATATTTAAGTTAAGTGCCCTACTGGGACGTGACCCGAAGCTTTTGAACAAAATTGGGCCAAGAGTACTATTACTTTTACTACTAGTACTTTTTTCAGTTTTTTTCGATTTTCTCAAAATTCACTCCAACGATTTTGATTAAAATTCATAAATCATTATTTTTTAGATGCTCTTTAAAATGTATATTCTCATTTTGCCATTGAAATCTTCTGAAGACCACTTTACTCTTTTATAGGAAAGATAGGAGAAATGGTTGCTATGGTAACAAAATATAAATATTTTCCCATACTTATAAATTTACATCTTGAATTTTAACTAAACATATCTCGACACAAAAAAATCTGGTGTGACAAGCACAGAACACAATTTTCGATTACCCAAGTTAAGAGAAAGTTGTGTACAGTGCAACCAGTCACACCAGATTTTTTGACCCTTTCCCCTATTCCTATTTTTCTAGCAAGTAGAAATTGTTAAATTCGTTGTCGCTATGTAAACAAACATTGAAATAATTTTGACTCCGTTTAGTTAATCTTATTCTGAATTTTTAAAGTAATTTTAATTGATCTATAAACCTTGGAATTTATTTCTTTAACATTTAATTAAAACAACACTTTTATTTCGAAAAGAATAAACTAAATTTGCTTAAGAGTTTAAACAAAATATGATGTTGAATTGAATACCAGTTGGATTTTTTCAGGGGCACGTGCTATCTGGATCCTCCCCTGAATGCCTGCCTCTACCTTTCTAACCTTTTATTAGAGTTGTTTTTGTCGGTAGAGGTTGCTGCTGCCTGTCTATAAATGTGCGAAAGAGAGAGAGAGAGAGCTAAGAAAGACGAGAAAGAGAGGGAAAGAGACAGATGATGCCGTTATTCAGTTAGAACGCATAAGAGCCAAAGAGAGAGAGAGAGAGAGAGAGAGAGAGAAGAGAATTCAAAGTGGACTCCATAGACAAATATTCCATGGAAATGAACACACAGAGGATTTGTTCTCACAATCAGTCAAGCAACCATCTTTAGAGAGTTTACAAGTCAAAAGATTATTCTATTATCCGCAGCAACTCCTTATTATTTATAATTATTATTAACTTAATATTAATTAAGACAAACTATTTATCTCTTTCATTTAATACAAACATTTTTACTTTCTCTTACCTCTATATATGTTAATATATAGAGAGAAAATATTCGATTCATGTCAAAAATTCGATGTCGAGATTTTGATGGATATACACGTTTTGAGGTCCCGTGAATCCAAAAAAGTGGTTTTCGCGACATGGTCTGTCTGTCTGTCTGTCTCTCTGTGTGTATGTGTGTGTGTGTGTGTTTGTCTATGAACAAAATATCTCAAGAACGAAAGAAAATAGGAAGTTGAAATTTTTTATTTAAGTTAGGCATCCCCCCTGGGACGTGACGCGAAGATTTTGAACAAGATCGGCCCAAGAGTACTAGTACTTTACTGATGTACTTTTTCCAGTTTTTTTTTTTTTTTCGATTTTCTCAAAATTCACTCCAACGATTTTAATTAAAATTCATAAATCAATTATTGTTTAGATGCTCTTTAAAATGTATATTCTCATTTTGCCATTGAAATCTTCTGAAGACCACTTTACTCTTGTATAGGAAAGATAAGAGAAATGGTTGCTATGGTATCAAAATATAAATATTTTCCCATACTTATAAATTTTACATCGCCCCCGGGTGTGGCGTAGTAGGTAGCGTGCTTACCTCCTATACCAAACGTCGCGGGTTCGGACCCAGGCAGTCCGATGATTTTATTTAAGCCATTTAGATACCAGATGGCTTAAATAGAAATGCCTGAACCCCCAATATATTACTTACAACGGTTATCGTCTAAAGTCTTAAATGGCCTAAGTTGCCGAAAAGACTGTGTGAATGTGAAAAAAGTGTGAATGTTTAAAAAAAAAAAAAAAAATTTTACATCTTGAAAATCGAATGTACCGTACTGTCGGAAACTAAATACATGTTGAAACAAAAAATCTGGTGTGACAAGCACTCTTACCTTCGGTAATCGAAAGTTGTGTTCTGTGCGACATTCACACCAGATTTTTATAAAATGCCGTCTCACTAAAAAATTCATTTTACTTTTCTTTATTAATATTAATCAAAAACAATTTAAATAATTATTATTTATTTACTAAAAAGTTATTAACTTGATTTTTTATTTCATTTAGAATAAATTTCGAATACAAAACAAGAGGCACACTGAAGCGGATCGAGGCCAGTTGGCTATATAAAAATATGCTGGTGTATTTGAGTAGAATATTTGCATTGAAAATGTGTCATATTCATTATACCATATTTTAGAGAAATTATTTTTTGAATCCCCAAACTAATAACATTTAGCAGAAGGAGTGTTCGATTATGGAAAAAAATAATCGATTATTGATTAGGAAAAATAATCGAATATTCCGATTAATCGATTATTTCGATAATGGCAAAATAATAATCGATTATGAAAAAAAATAATTGATTATACCTTTTTTTTATCTGGTAAAATTTCCATTTTTCCCTCTCGCGAAAATCATTTGAATTTTTTTTAGCACGCGAGTCTCATCCCATCGTTTCAAACAAATATTTCCCGAAAAATAATTGATGAATAATCGATTAATCGATTATTTTGAGCAGCCTTATTTAGCTGTATTCCATTAGTTGAAAATAATTTTATTTTAAGTTTTGTTTTGGCAACTTTGGACATATAGATTTTTTTTATTTTGCTCTTTGGGCTACAGAGGTCATTTATGGTTTTGAAATTATTAATATAAATATTTAAATACAATATACACTGGGGACTTTAAACGCGCTGATTTTTCGGGGTCACCCATCCCTATTTCCAAACTCTTGGCACCGCTTAACGCAACAATTCTGGTAACTGTTGCTCTTCTCTCTTGCTAGGACTCTATAGATTTTAAACGATAAATAGAATTAAATATTATGATAGAAATTATTCGGAAACATTTATTTATAAGGAAAGATGAATAGGCCTTTTCAGTCCATTAAAAAAAACAAAATATAAAAAATATATTTTATTTTATTTTCTCCCAGACCAACGGTTTCGACCGCTAATGCTAATACATTTATTTATACCATTTGGTAGTCAAATGATTTAAATAAATTCTTCGAACTTGTTATTGTTTTTGTTATTATTGGATTGTGTTGTTATTGTTTTTCTATGTTGTTGCAGTATCATGTTTTTTTTTTTTTTTTTTTTTTTTTTGTATTTTTGTTTTGTATAGTCTTTGGACTTAATAAGGAATCCCAACAGTCAACAAATAAATATTAACAAAATTCAAATTCCTGATATAAATTTTAATAAGTTCACTGAAGTAGAGAATTTATAATTTGATAAATTCTTTAGATTAGGAAATTATGACGTCTTGGCGAAAAAATGACGATAATACAGTAAAACCCCTCTTAAACCTCCTGGTCTGGATATCCGTTTGGCCGGTTAATCCGAGGTTTCGGTGAAAAATTGATTCTCATTCATTTTCATCACAGGTTTTCATTTTCCTAACTCGCTTCATTTTTGTTTAAGAGATTTGACAAGCCTATGCAGTAGAATAAAAATAGACTAGGAAGCCAGCGAGTAAACAAACTCGGGAACTCCTTCCCTCTCCCTCTTCACCATGTGAACAAGCATATTGCACAATGTTGCACTACACAGTTTAATTAAAATACAAAAAAAGTAATTTATATTTAATATATGTAATAATTAAAATAATGCATGACAAATATATGAATTTTAATAATGGAATAGGCCGGTTAGTCCGAGGATCTATTAGAGAATTAGAGGGGTTTTACTGTATATACAATTTTCGACTCATTTGAATTGTTTGTCCAGGACCACCTATCCCAATTTTTAGCACAGCTTAGCGTTGCTTAACAAAATTAATCTTGGTGGCTGTAGCCTAAGCTTCTTGCCCGGACCTCCGGCCTACCTAAACCTAAAAACATGGAAACATTTCACTCGATCATGATTTCACGGCCGGTTGGATTCTCATTATTGATCAAATTGATTACACGTGTATAGGGGAAAAGGGGGAGTGTGAGAGAGAATGCGAGGCAGGGAAGAGGGAGGGGGTAAGTAAGTACCTACCGCCACCTCCTTCTCTTCATACTAAATAACCTAAAGAGGAAGTCCTAATAGGTTGGAAATACAAGTTTAAAATGTTTGAAGAATTGGCGTTGAATATCGTTTTCTCTTTTTAAGTAAATGGCGGAACAATTTCAACAGCCAATCGAACGAACATTATTAAATTGAGTTTAAATTAAAGTTAAAAAAAAAAGACAGAGAGAAGAAAAGAAAGAAAAATTTAAAGAAGAATAAATAAACTGGAAAAATTATTTCAAAGGTGAAAATACATTTAAATAATGTATTATGGCACTCATTGAATAACCATTTAATAATACAATATATAAGAGCAAAAATTAAAAAAAATAGGTTACAAAACTTTCCCGCTCTTCTTAATCAGATTTAAAATTAATAGCTAGTAGGTTATCACCTAAATTAGCTCTGATTAAGTAGAGCGGAGAAATTTTTCCTATTTCTTTTTAAGGATATTTTGAAATTATGTTTTTGTATTACTTACATTAAAAAAATAAATAAAATAAAATAATTCAGAGAATTAATAAAAAAAAATATCAAAGTTTCTCTGTCTTTGGAGTATCTTGATCACCCTATACTCAGTTTCTTCTATTTTACCCAACAGATTGTTATGAAATTTTGTCAATTCAAGGGCTGAACACAAACATCTTAATTAGTATCACAGTTTTGGTCTTGTGGAACCATGGTACGAAATAATACCGCTCATTTTTACCCCTCCCTGCTGGCCAATTAACTCTTCATTTTAAAACCTCTCTACGACCAGATAGGACTATAAACCCGAGTAAAAATGATCGAGGGATCCACACGCCTACAGCAGGTTTGCATAGTGAACCTTTAGGGACAAGGAACACATCCCACCAAACACAAACAGAAGATCGAAAGTGACCAGAAAAAAAGTGTCCCTGGTGTGGGCGTGTATATCCCTGAGTGCCCCTAAGGGTTCACTATGCAGACCTGCTCGGGCTGTGTATCCCTCGTCATTTTAATCATTTTTACTCGGGAATTTGCCAAACCTAATCTTAATTCGATGAATAGTGCCAGAAAAATTATTTAATATATTTGAGGGTTCACTAGGTTATAAATGAACCTCACATACTAGGGTATATTAAATAATTTTTCTTATAAATATGTTTCACATAAAACCTATACTACTTTCCCTCCAAACAATAGTGCCAGAGATATAAGAAAAATAAAAACCCACACAGCACAAAATATTGCTGAATGTTGCAGTAATATTGCCAATCTTGCTCAATATTGACAATATTGCAGCGACATTGATGCAATATTTCTGCAATGTTGCAAAAGGCGGACATAGGAATATTGCAACAATATTGCTGCAATGTTGCTGCAATATTCCTAGCTTGAAATATTGCCGCTGCAATATTGCCAATATTTTGCAAGATTTGCAATATTGATGAAATATTCCAGCAATATTAATTGGCAATTTATGCAAGATTCGCAATATTTCTGCAACATTACTGCAATATTTTGTGCTGTGTGGGAAGCAACACACATAACATTGAGATTTTTTTGTATTTCTGGGGTCTTTTTGACCTGAAACATAAAGATATATATAAAAAAATTAAGGGTTTAATAATACTTTTTTTTATATTATGATATATTGGCGGTAAAATTAAAAAAAAAAATGTTTAAAATTCTCCAAAAAAAAAGAAAAATAACTCTTTATTATTTAACCGGTTGATCATATCAATGCTATTTATGAATATAATTCATAAAGTATAATATTATTGTATATAATTAGCAATTTTAATAAAAAAAATTAACGAATCAAACTTTGTTTTCTTTATTTTAAAATAAAAACAATTTAATTCTTTCTCTTATTAATTTATCTACACATAAAAGATAAAAGATGTTGAGTTGTTGTTGGCCCCTGGACCAGTTGCTTGCTCTGGAGAGATATCTCTCTAGATAAGCATCTCCTAAAGAGAGAACGAGGGAGAGAGAAGTTCGCCGCCCCGCAACTATTTTAAGTGGCTGCCAACAAAGTCGTCTGCATTCCGAGGATATAATTATATAATTCCTCACAATATCCTTATATATAACAGAGATAAATAACATTTCTATAATATGTAGGCTTTATATCTCGTTATTTATATATTTACACTAAAATATACAAAAAGCTTATCAGAAAGGAGATAGCATATCAAACACTGATGTCTAACAAATCTTTTTTTTTTTTCAAATGAGACTTTTTGATCTCGGCATTCTTCTTCCAATGTATGGGAAACTTGGGTGCTAACAAAAAAATATCTGTTTCACATAAAGAAGAATCCTAAGTTTGTAAACATAGTGCTTTAGGCGGCATGCGAAGAGGATAGCTGTGTGATATAAACATGCATATATTTTTATGAGAGGGTTTAAAGAAGTTTTTAAGCCGTGAAGGGAGTTTCCATTATTAAATTGCACTAAATGAATGTGGAACGTCGCCATCCGTATTAATTAAATAACATTTTGAAAATCAAAGCCTAATGACATCTGCAGCCGAAAAGCGAAACTTAAAAATAATGCTTGATGAAATTTCCAAAAAAAAAGAAACACAACTAATTTGTTTACATATTTGAAGTGTCAAGAAACTCTATTGAAATACAATCTGTATAAAGCGATATAGAAATATTTCTCTTTCATACTTAGAGTAAAGAATATATAAAAAATTTTATAATGAGTTGTCTGTTGCAATTATAGTTTTTTTATTTGTGAATTTCCATCACTTGGAACGGGAAATGAAACCATCAACTAGCACGAAAAAAAGTAAGTGTGTCCAATTCTAAACCTTGTTACTCTAACCTGATCCTTCCGCTCAAGATGCATCTTTACCAGAAAATGGACGGTTTAATCAGTCTCAACTTATTATTTGTAAGGGCCGACCATTCACCTACCCACCTCCTAGATCTTCTCATAGAGGATTTGAGATCCTCGAACGTCATCTGATCAAAGCCCAAGCACAATCTCCTCGCACCCGACCTGGCCAAAGAATCTACAATTTCATTCCCCTCAAACCCACTATGACATCAGAAAAACTCTCTTACCCACCTCAGCAAGCGCATGCAACCAAACCTTTATATTTTGTACAATAGAGTGATATACATGTCACTAATAAGACTACAGAGAATTTAGAGAATGACTAATAATGATCACAACATTTTTAGCCTGCTTCTCAATAGCTACCAAGGCTAGTGCTTTAACCTCGGTCGTAAACACACTCGAATCTGGGCTGACATTGTGAGCCTGAAGGAACGCCTCACATCACCCACCACAAACACACAACCAAACTCTTTATCACATCTCGAATCATCAATAAAAACCAGGCGGGGATCGCAAAATCTTCCCAAACAAAA
The DNA here is from genome assembly GCA_023213315.1 of Euborellia annulipes. NCBI lineage: Eukaryota > Metazoa > Arthropoda > Insecta > Dermaptera > Anisolabididae > Euborellia > Euborellia annulipes. Next base: position 16,266 of record JAKCPI010029673.1, on the reverse strand, counting down.
ATTCTTTATTAAAAATTTAAATATTATTCCTCGATTTTCATTCTTATTAAGCTTCTTGGGTCGACTTATTTTCGGTATTTGTCACATCTATAAATTTTTTTTTAATATGGATCGAATTAAGGGTATAAAATTTTTAATACAATTTGCTTTATTTATTTTGTGACCGTCGGGGCCCATATTTTGAGAACGCCACTATTAGAGAGAGTTAATTTTTTGGATGACTGTTGATGTTGTCTAGCGTGGTTGTGTTTGCTAGCCACTTGGGGTATTTAAGCGAGACCTCAACTGTCAACTTGAGACAAAACCATCGGTTGCCCTCACCGCCCTTTCACAAGCCTTCAACAAGTAAATCTTGACACAAGAGTGAAAGATATCCACAGGCCAACAACAGACAGGGACAGACAGCCGTTTTCACACTTGTTAAAAACCTTATTAGTTTATTTAACAAACAATAAACACTTCGCTTTTTTTTCCTTGTTTGGAAAATAATGAAATTAAATGTTCATAATCAATTTCCAAAAGAGAACAACTTTCTCTAATTTTTCTCATATTAAAATTATTATTAAAATACTATTCAAAAAATACTTTAATTTTGCGAGCATTTTTTAATGACAACAATAATTCATAGGCTTATAACAACGAAAAAAAGTTTGCATTTTTGGTGACATCCAAATCTTAAATTTACCCCTAAGTTCTATGTCAAAAATAAATAAATAAATAATAAATTCTTGAAAAAATATTTTTTGTCGTGAGAGGCCATTTAGACTTCATCACTATTCTTATAAATTAGATTATATAATGGGGATGGGAAGTGAATTCCTGACTCCTGATCTCTATCGCAGGAGGCGAGACCTCTACCTTTGCATTATTACCCAGGAGCGGATATTCTTATTAATAAGAAAATTGGCACCGAAGCTCTCTATTTAAAAAAATCTGGTGTGACTGGTCGCACAGCACACGACTTTCTCTTACCTTCGGTAATCAAAAGTTGTGTTCTGTGCTTATCACACCAGATTTTTTGTGTCGACATAAATATTTAGTTTCCGAAAGTACGCTACATTTGAATTCAAGATGTAAAATTTATAAACGGGGGAAAAAGATTTGTATTTTGTTACCATAGCAATCATTTCTCCTATCTTTCCTATGAAGTACAAGAGTAAAGTGGTCTTCAAAAGATCGATTGTCGCCTAAAACGTCGGCCAAAATAAATTAAAATAATCTGTCTGTTTTCCACTTTTTCTAAAAGATTATAGCCTGAATAATTTTTATGTTTTGGTTCCATCATCAAAGCCTTTATTACTGAATTCCCATAAGTCCTCTGCCTCCCATCAAATGACGTCCCTGATCGACAGAACATGTTTCACGTGAATTGATCAGTATTCAGAATTCACTAATGTGTGAAAGAATGTGTGTGATATTATTTTAAATAACAAAATCAATCACCTTTCAATTATTTGTTTAACAAGACATCATATAGCCTACATTTCTTCATTTCCCGCATAAATATTGGTCTAAGATATAAATAAGCAAATTCCGGCCTTTGGTAATGAGACGATATCTGAATTCTCTGTTAGTTATGTAAATACAGAAGAGTCTTGCTAAACCGGTCTAAACGAGACCAGCCTTATGCCGGATTCTGAAAATGCCGAATTACCCGAAACATTTAATATAATACACAATTTAATAACCTTATAAACTGGCAATGTAGTGGCTATCATTGCTTTTAAATCCTCCAAACCCAAATTTCGACTAAATTTTGAAATAATTGAAATTGTATTTCTAACTTTTATTCTTAAGAATGCCGGATTAGTGTTTGTTCTCGAGAGTTCTTTCTCAAATATTAATATTATATGTTACAATATTATAAGGAGATGAACTTATAATTATTTTTTATTTATTTTGGAAAAAAGTGCCTTTTCAACACGCCGGATTAGCCAGTATACCAGAGTATCGAAGTCCGGATTATCAAGACTCTACTGTACTTAAATTGTAATTGAAAAAAAAATTTTATTGGTCTTTTCGGCATCATAGGTTATTATAGACTTTAACATTATTTTTAGATACGATATTTTAGTGAGTTCAGGCATATTTATTTATATCATTTGGTATCCAAATGGTTTAAATAAATTGACTACCTGGGATCCGAACCCGCGCCCCCAGGCTTTAAGATATCATTATTGACATTTGTCAACAACTCTAGCCTCTCGAACACGAGAGGAAGGGGGAGGGGTTGAATATTTAATAATTTAAGAATATTCAGCCATCTTTTATTAACTAGTTTTCAAATGGAATTCCATTTCCGTAAATTAATCCTCTCCACGTAATTATAATACAATAAAACAAATAGTTTAATTTATGAGCTGCATTACACTAACTAATAATTTACAAAGCCAATAGAATTCTCGCTCTCTCGGATTTGACCCAGTTGTCTATCTCGTTTACGACTTAATAAAAACTAAATTATATAGTCAGTGAATTATTTTCAGGATAAATTGTTGTTGCTCATTTTTGGGAAAATGAATCGACATTTGTGAAATGGTTTTGAGATATTCAAAGAGAAAAATAATTAAATCAATTCCATATTAATTAGTTTAATTTGTAGGCCTATATTTTTTTATTTTGTTTGATATATTAAAACATAATTGGATAAATCAATCAAGCTTTCCCAACCTGCAGTGTAACCTCTGACATCTAGCAAAAGAAGCAACTACTAGTATTTCAACCAGAGGCTTATTAAATTTTTAATTATTCATAGAAATCGACATCGTTTTAATGGGATTTCCTAATTAATCGCTTAAACAAATGTACGGCAAACTCTCAAAATATTTTTCAATATTTAACGTAATAATAAAATAATTTTCTTTAAATAATCTCTTGATATAAATTGTTATTTTAAAATGAAGTCAGTGTAATGACCCTTGACTCGGCTGAGAGTTTATCAGAGAACGTCTCAAGGTCAGCATTCACTTATCATACATCCAAGGTAATTTGTTTTGAAGGAAAAAGCACGCTTGGAGATATGAAAATTATTTTATAATTGTCTAACGTTCTATAAATATATTAGTGCATAAACATCTAGTCATCTAAATTAGATAAGTTTGAAAAATCAAATTTGTTATGATGAGCTCACTCAGTGTCCCTTTCCTGGAGTCATCAAACTATATACTTGAGAATCTAATAGGATTTTAAATTCCCGAATTAAAAAAAAACAATCATGTGTTTTATTTTCAAAACCTTTTTAATGATGTCAAGATCCGACTTTGTATTTAGACAATAATCCAATTAATGACTAATGGCACAATGTGGATTATTGGGAGGTGAGTTTTCAGTTCTTTTCTCAAATAGCTATGAACTCTTATCTGTACATCTCTCTTAAGATCTCCCTTAAATATGTATAACACAATTTTTTCATCTGTGTGGTAAACGGAAGAGAGTTAGAGAATTTTAATTTGGAAAGTCAGGTGTATAAAATGAAAAAGTTTATATTATATTGACGAAGTCGTCTAACACTAACAACTCATCTATTTAACAGTTATGCGACAATTGTGTTATCCCTGAAGATGGAAGCACCATAGCTCGATATATCAACAAAAAGCAAACGTGTGTTATTATATATTATATATCATTTAGAAAAGCATAAAAATATATCAATATAGGTCAGATATATATAAGGCTAATAGTGTACCGGCTGTTAGACTGGCCTGCCATCTTTTGCAAGAGTACTGTACTAGTTGACAGTTAATTTTTAAATAAATCATCTAAGCTTACTTTAAAATTTTCTTAATTAATATGTAATTAATAATAATAATAATAAATTCATTTTTATATTAAAAAAAAATTTTAAATCATTGGGACAGATTTTTTTCTGTATTTGCTTGATAACAAAAAAATAACAAAAAATTAATTTTCATAATTAAAAAAATTATAACTTTCTGTCCCAATAATCCCTTATGAATTTTGGTAGTTAATAATAAAAAACGGTAGTTTTATGTTGCAGGTTTATTTTGGGCTGAGGTTTTTTTGTTTTTAGGTCTTTTTCGGCATCTAAGGCCATTTAGACCCCATACATATTTATTTCAAATGATTGGTAGCCAATTCAATTTAAATAAATTTTTGAATGTGAATCCGGAATCCCAGACACGAGAAACGAATATCTCTCCAAATCAGTTAATTTACATCCATATAAATTAGTGATTATAAAGCAGAATAATTGTATGATCGTTTGTATTATAATTAACATCCTGACAAGAAAGAAGTGCAACAGTAAAATTATAAAATAACCTGCCGATAGTATAATAAAATATTTTACTATTAATAAACTATTTAATTATTCTAAGGTAAATATAAGAGTTATATAACGAATTGTGGCTGTTATACAATTAGATTAATGATATATAAAAAGAGGATGCAGCCAATAATAAAAAGCATCTATTTTGTTAACACTCTTTATTTCGGAACGTTTCGGCTATGATCAACAAAGCCATCTTCACCCCTCCAAGAGTATATTTTATATTATTATCATACAAAATCGGCTTTGCTCTCATACTCTCTTGTGGGTAATGAAAATTATATAATAATATATACGACCAAATACATATGAACAGTATTATATCTAATTTGACAATATCTATTTTGTATGTTAATAATATTATATATATATGTCGTAGACAGATCGTGAAATTAGACAGTTCATGAACTGTCTAGACATTTCATGAACTGCAGCCAGATGGTGTAATGGTCAAACAGTTACATGATCTGGCTAAAAATTTTAGACAGTTCATGAAATGCAATTGGGCCTTAGACAGATCGTGTAATGCTCGAGAATTACATGAAATGTCTAAATTTTTTAGGCAGTTCATGAACTGCCTAACAGCAGTTTTGCCGATCGTGTACTGTTTGTAATTTAATGCAATAAATCTAAAAAAAAAGTTTTATTTTTTCGAAAATCAAAAAAAAGGGCTTCTATAAGTTGTAGACATTTTAAATAGCTTTAATTTAAAAAAAAAATTGAGGTAGATAGCTTCAAATTTGTGGCCGCTGGAATCTCCCAAAATTAGAACCCCGAGACGCGCACCTTAACTCAAGATTTACAAAGTGAGGAAGATTTGGAAAATTTAGTAATCGATAATAATAATAATATTAAAAAAATTGACTTATTTCGAGATCTTTATTTGCTTTACAAACAGTACACGATCGGCAAAACTGCTGTTAGGCAGTTCATGAACTGTCTAAAATTTTTAGACATTTCATGTAATTCTCGAGCATTACACGATCTGTCTAAGGCCCAATTGCATTTCATGAACTGTCTAAAATTTTTAGCCAGATCATGTAACTGTTTGACCATTACACAATCTGGCTGCAGTTCATGAAATGTCTAGACAGTTCATGAACTGTTTAATTTCACGATCTGTCTACGACATATATATATATATATATATACTCTTGGAGGGCTGAAGATGGCTTTGTTGATCATAGCCGAAACGTTCCGAAATAAAGAGTGTTAACAAAATAGATGCTTTTTATTATTGACTGCATCCTCTTTTTATATATCATTAATCTAATATAAGAGTTATAATGGGAACATCTTAAGGACATTATTATAATTCCCTCAAATTACGAGATATTCATCTTAATAAAGTGTGAAAAAAATTTTAATATTAAATTTCAAATGAAATCTGATTTAAAAAAAAAATAGATTAACATGTGTAAAGATTAAAAAAAAATGATTTCATCTCATTTCTCTTTTTCCGTGATATGTGATATATAACAATTTTATAATACAAATGATTGTTATTACAAGAATTACGTGACTATAAAAAATTCACACCTTATAGATTAATAAATTTTGATAGAGGTAAAAAAAAAAAAAATTAAAAAATATGAATGACTAACATTTTTATGATTATTCAACTTAAAAATATTTTAATCTTTAATCGGTTGTTTTTTTTTTTTTTTATTTAAATATTACATGAAAAAAAGGGGTGTTTATATATATATATATATAAATATATACAATATATTTGATAGAAAGAATGAAAAATATAATAATTTTAAAATTCATCGCTTGGAGCTCTAAAGGGAATAATAATAATTCAATATTATAATTAATATGCAAAAGGTCACTGATCTTGGATTTAAAAATTGTTTTTTTATATGGAGATAAAAATTGACCAAAGATATTTATTTATTTTTTATTCATATTTAATATATAAATTTTTAATAAAAAAATTATAGTGTCTGATTAGTAGTGTTTTTATTTTTATATTAATGTTTTTGTTAAAAGATTTATTTAATAAATGCGGGAATCTCTCTATTTAAAATAAATTCACTTGAAGAATTTTGGTTGTAATAGTAAAATGAACCCCAAATATATATGCACCCTGTTATGCAATGGTGTGTCAAAGACCAAACATCGAGTTTTGAGAAATCAACATTGAAGTTTTTTTGTTTTCATTGGATTATATATAATTTTTGTTGTAATTGTGCAAGTAACATTAAATATAATTTTTTTTTAGGACATAGGTTTCATAAAAAATACTATTAATTATAGCATTTGAAACAATCTTCCGTGCCTAACTCAATTTTGAATTTTTTGGTCTTTGACACACCATTGCATAACAGGGTCCATATATTAATTACAACGGTTATCGTTTAAAGTCTTAAATGGCCTGAGTTGCCGAAAAGACTGTGTGAATGTCTGTGTGAGTGTGAGTGTGAATGAGAAAAAAGTGTGAATGTTTTTATAAAAAAAAATCTCCAAAAAACTGGACTTAAACATTTTGGTCCTGTTATTAATTCACAAGACAAAACTTCTGTAATTCTATACTTGTTAAAAAAAGAAATTGTTTTAAAAGAAAAAAATCCCTCGGGCTATTTATTTATCTCTTCTTATATGTTTGTGTGTATGTTGAGTTTTTCTAATAATGTTTTTAAAGGTTTTATTTCAAAAAAAAAAAGAGCGAGAGAGAGAATAAAAACAAAAACACTCAAGTGAGTAAATCACTCACTCCATTATGAAAATATTCGTCCTATGCACTTTAATCCAATCAATTAACTCAAGAGATATTCATTTTATAAACAATTTTTTTTTTTTTATTTATTTAATAACGACGACCCTTCATTTAAAAAAAGGGGGTTTGACTTGATTGTCCCCTTCTGCGTTAGTTGGTGTGACCTCCTACGGAGGCCATATGCGGTTATTGTGTTGATAAGGGCTAGTATAGGGTGTGCCGAAAACTAAGTGGTAATGTTTGGAACTATTATATTCCAGCTGCTCTTTGCAAATGGCTTTAATAATAAATATTTCCTTCTGAACGTAGGAGTACTAATTAAGAGGGATTTCCCCTATTAATTTGAAAAAAGAATTGAAGACATATAGAAGAAAAAAGAAATTAAATTAAGGTGAGTATGAAGGTGTCTTAGAGAGGTTTTCAGACAAATAATTTATACCCGTATTCATAGACGTACCTTCTTCTTCTGGTTACGACTATGAATAAGGGTAAAAGTTTTGTTTACAGTAGAAAAATCTCATAGCTATTCGTAGATTATTATTTTATAAAGATAAAACGAATTAAGTATAGGTTAAGCCATTCTATAACCCAAAAATCTTTTCAGTCCAAAAGTCACTGATTTCTTGGAAAGGTAAAAAACAAAATTTTGTTACTTTATGGCTTGGCGAGAGAGATATGACCGAGCTCGGCCTGTCGGAGACAACAGCATTGGATAGGGTGCAGTGGAGGGGTAAAGTAAGGAACGCCTACCCCGCACTGCGGGAATAACCATGGAGAAGAAAGAAGAAGATCTACCGGTATTATGGAAGAGAAACTCCTCGCTTTTTGTGCAGAAAGTGGATTAAAAATTTACTGAAAGAACTTTAAAAGTTTTCTGGAAGATTCGATTAAAATTTATACGATAGTAAATGCTTAATAAACCGGATTCAAAATCCAAAAAACAAACGCCAAACAAAGAAATTGTAAATTGTTTGTTAATAATACATTTATTGTGAATTGAATTTACATTCATTCTTAGGTGAAGAATTTGGTTCCTGAAAGATAGACAACCAAAGTAACCAAGTCACTAATTTAGTTTCATTTCTATTTGGTTTGGATTTTCTAACCCAATACTAATCAACGGATGAATAAATTCGTTCATTGGAGAATACCCAGATAGCACAGTATTTCTTATGTAACGTACATAAGATGTACTGTGCTATCTGGGTAGGCAACACATAAGACTGACAAACTTTTTGATTAATTTATCAAGAAATCTATTAGAGTGTGTTATAATATAGTCAGTACCGTAACTAGCTGGGGTGATAGGGGGAGGCACTTCCCCCCCCACGCCCCAGCTTTTGTCGCCCCTCGATACCCACATAGGCGCACTAGGGCATGTAAGATATAGCCCAGGGACGGTGTTTTTATCAAATTCTTTCCATAGATTGTTCAAAAAAATTGATAGCTTTCTTTTAAAATTATATTACAACATAAAAAACGGGGCCCTAGTTGAGCTTCGCCCCCTCCGGTCTCAAAGGCTAGTTACGCCACTGTCCTTCCGTTTTTCACAGCTTGTGAGTTTTGGGAAAATTTTATTATCCCACCATCCATTACCGCAACAAGGGGGGAGGGGGGGGGGTAAGGGCCCGGGCGCTTTAAGAACGGGGCACTGGCAGCGTATATTTTTACAAAAAAAATTGTATTGTTCATAATAATGATTGTAGCAGCTCTATGGTGGGGGAGGTTAGAATTAGTTCAGGGGCGCCAGAATTTGGGGGCGGAATAAACATATAATAAAATATATATATTTTCTTTTGGTAAGGTGCGCAAATTATAATCTTGACCTCAGGCGCAAGTTTGGTGCGGCCCTGCCATCATCAGTCCTTCAAAATTGTTTATCGGAGGCTTTATATTTTTTAGCTCCTTTTCTTGAATAAATAAACAGCCACTGTCTTCATTTAACATCTACGAGCCGGTAGAAGCATTGGAACAAAAATCTAGTGAGTGGCCATTTGGGTTGCCTACCTTCTAGCAAACAAAAGTGAACAAATTCAAACAGTTGCTGCAATAATATTCATAATAATAATAGCAATTCATTTACTCTTTTTATTTTTCTTCTGTGAATAAATTCATTTTATCTCTTTTTCAGATGTGTATCAAAAAAACTTGATCTTCTTTATTTGGTATGAATGCAAAAAAAAAAAATTTAATCTAATTGTATACAAATTGATAAAAGCTAGGATTAATGAGTACATTAGTCTGAAATTTAATCTTTTATATTATTATATATTAGTGCAATATAATGTTTTAGTATTGTATGATGTATGATAATGAAGGCAAGATCTTTCTCTTTTGTATGTGTGTTATTTAGAACACCCTGTATATTGAGCACGCGTGTGTTAAAGTCAACGGAGGAATAGAGAGAAGAAGAAGGGCTTTAAAAGCACAAGGGAGAAAGAGAGAGATAGGGAAAGAGAAGGCGTAGCGCAATGACCTCCTCTCGCTCCTTTTCTGTGTTGGTTGCCTAGCAACCAGGACAGACCGACTGCCAGAAGACTCATTCATTCAAGCATAAACTCTCTCCCCCCCTCCCTCTCTCTGTGTTAGAAGAGATAGAGAGAGAATGAGAGAGTGAATCACCGCCACTAAGAGCGAACGAAGAAGATTGTAACTGAGGGAGGTTTTTGGTGATGGTTAAGGAGGGAGTTAAAGGGTGGGGGAGGAGGATTTTGTTAAATAACATACAAATTAGGAGAAAATAATCAGCTTACATTATCCGATTAGTTAATTAATTAACAACTAAGTGATCAATCAATCATCCCAATCAATCAATAAGATGAAAACTAGAGTGTTATATAAAATGTTTAAAGATGTTATTATTTGTTTACGTTTTAGAGTTTCATAATATTTATACCTTTTGAAAAGAGGAATTTGTTTCTTTAGCCTAGTATTTTTTTTTTTTTTTTTTCTTTCTCTTACTATAAAAAATCGCATTAATCTTGTTTGGAAAAATTAAATAAAACAATTGATACTGATTGTTTTAAGGAAAGTTATTTATTTGTAATTCTCAGCTTAAATAAATTAAAATGAACCATTAAAAAATTGGTCTCCAGCCGGGAATCGAACCCAGAACCTTCTGTTTTACGGATAAAAAAAAAAGCGTAAATCTGAAGATCCTGGGTTCGATTCCAGGTTGGGGACTGATTTTTAAAAATTTTTTTTTTTTTTTTTTTTTTTTAACATTCACACTTTTTTCTCATTCACACTCACACTCACACACACATTCACACTGTCTTTTCGGCACTCAGGCCATATAAGACATTTACGATAACCGTTATGATTTAATAATATACATATATGGGGTCCAGGCATTTTATTTAAGCCATCTGGTATCCAGATGGCTTAAATAAAATCATCGGACTGCTCGGTCCGAACCCCGACGTTTGGTATATGAGGTTAGCACGCTAACCCTCTACACCCCGCCCCGTGGGCTTTTAAAAAATTTATTTAAACATAAAGTCGATTGTGAATTAAAAATAAATTACTTTGCGCCCTCGGGCCTTGGTGTAGGGGGCCCATGGTCGCGGGTTCGCATTCCGTCTCATGCGACAATTTATTTCAATTTAATTGGCTACCAATTTAGAAGGGGTCTAAATAGCCTCCGTTGCCGAAAAAGACCTTAAATAAATTTAAAAAAATAATAATAATAAAATAACTTTATATAATTGGTGACCCCGAGCATGTGGAACGTCCCCTAGTTGCCATCGATACTATGTATATTAAATTTATACAAAAAATTCAAGCTCCTAAAGTAGCCGAAAAGATTTTTTTTTTTTTTAACTTTATATACCGGTATTTAATTCGTAGTAGTTTAAAAATTTTTAAAATTAAAATAATTTAACAGTAGTTAAAAGTAAACACACTAGGTTTAGTTTAAAAATAGCTTTATTTTGGTTTAAGTATATTTAGATGTTAAAACATCATCATAAGAACCTTATTATTCAATCTAATTCTTATGTAAAGTCATTGTAATAAGGTTCTTATGATGATGTTTTAACATCGAAATGTACAGTGAGCGCCACAATTAAGTCCCCACCTGATAGCTTTAGCCTTAAGTATATGGTATAGAATATGGTAAATGGTGAAATAATTTTAAATTTAAAAAGATAAAATAAAATCATCTGTACCAGATTTTACATTCTACTTTTTTGGTCATTAAAATTATTTCACTTTTTACCATATACTTATAGCTTTACTATCAAGTGGGGACTTAATTGTGGCGCTCACTGTACATAAACCAAAATAAAACTCCTTTTTTAAACTAAACCTTTTAACTACTGTTAAACGTTATTTTAGCTTTACATATCGATACTTGGAAATTCAAAGGTCGTAAAATAAAGAAACTTTACATATATAATATTATAATTTGTTTACAATTAAAATAAAATTTGCTAATCATGATCGTGAATTGAGGCATTTTTTTTATTTTCTCTGATCAAAGCATCTTGAATTAATTAGTTAAGCCAAGTTAAAATCTTAAAATGAAATTTGCACCCACGCAGATGGCGTTACTCTTTTTGAATTTTTTGTTACTTAAGAAGCCTTAAGGTTCACGCTTGATCCGATACATCAACCCCAAAAAGATTTATATATTTTATTTTGTCCTTTTTTTTTGAGGGAAAAGAAGAAGAAGCAACCAGAGCAGTAAGGGTCTCTCTTTTATTATCCTTCTTCCTTCAAGGGCAGTTAGTTGTCGTTCCTTCTTCTTCGCTGATGTTCAACATAAAATATTGACACTAAGCACCTTATTGAATAGATTGTTCCTTCTCCTTCTCTTTTCTACCATAAATAATACACAAGTTTTAAGGAATACCTACCTTCTTTTTATAAGCACAAACTCGGTCAATTTTTTTATAATAATTTCGTTATTTTTATGGCCGATTTACGTTCTTACTTTAATAAAAAAGTAAAAAAGGTTTTTATCAATATTTTAAATATGAATGTAACTATGCTTTTAACCTTGTTTTAAGATAAAACAAAAAAATGATAATCTGTTTGAAGAGGAAGAAAAACCCAACTTAATCTTGTATCTTTTTAAACGTTTAGATTAGAGGAATTATCATGAAGAGGTATAATTATATGAAAAATATTCATAAAAGAGTTATAAATATGTTCTTTGCTGGAAGATAGGCAACTCAAATGATTAACTCCCTAAAAGATTTTTCAATTACAAGCATTCGCATTTTGTTACTATAAATTAAGAATTAGTTAGAAAAGTCATTTGTGTTGCCTATCTTCCAGCAAACAAATGGGAACCCATAGTTTAAAAATTAAGAAAAAATCGAAATTTAATTTGTTTTAAATAAAGGTAGCCCTCGGGGCTTGGCGTATAGGTTAGCGTGCTAACCTCGTATACCAAACGTCGCGGGTTCGGACCCCAGGCAGTCCGATGATTTTATTTAAGCCATTTGGATACCAAATGGCTTAAATAAGACAAAAAAAATTATAAATTAATTTAATGGCTAGTTGCCGAAAAGACTGTGTGAATGTGTGTGTGAATGTGAGAGTGAATGAGAAAAAGTGTGAGTGTTTGTTATAAAAAAAAAAAAATAAAAAATAAAGGTAAGAGTTTTGGCCTCACCAATAAAAAACACTCACATGTCTTGTTGAATAATATTTTTTAATCTATAATGCACATTTCGACACCCATATGTGTGAAGTGATTTTACAACTCATTGATGGTGACACATGAGTGTCGAAGTGCTAAAAATGTTAATTTTAAATAAATATTTGATAATTATAAATTTAATTTTTTAACTCTATGTTTCAACTAGAGCCTACTGTTTAATTTAAATGATAGTTTAGTTTTAATAAAAAGAAATTCAAGCTTCAAATTCCTTCCATTTCTGTTTATTAAATCAAACTGTTTAAAATGAAGCCATAAAAAGAGAGATTTACTCTAATTAAGCCCTCAAGCGAATGTACTGGAAAGGAAATCTATGATTTGTTTTTTTTTTCTCTAAAAGACAGCCTAATTGAAGGTATGCATTTTATTTTTTATTTCTTATCTCGGGTATCTTCTTTCCGGATTCAATTACTGATAATAAAACAGGATCAGATAACGCGTATTGAGTGAGTCAATAATCAGTTGATCGAAATGCAATTAACGTGCAATTCCCTTTAATCTATTTGAATACCTAATATTACCACCAGATAACTTTTTTTTTTTATTACTTGTAAATTCTTTTTTAAAACCTGACATTTTATTGTTTGTTAAATACACATAAAAGAAAAAAATCTAGGCAAATTTTTAAAACAAATGCTGAACTGAAAACTAGAATGAATAATTGGTTCTAAAGTAATGTGTAATTAAATGGCTATAAAGATTGAATGGTTAATCGATAATATTGTTCTAAATAATTACACTCAAATAATTCTATGATTTATTTATTTAAGCAAATGAAAAGGGAAAGATTTTAAGAGATGTGTGTTTGGTTGCATATTAGGGAAGGCGTAAAATGCTCGGTTTTTGGCTTTTTTTAATTTAAAGAGATAAATGAGAAGATAGATTATTATAGTATAGAAGATAGATTATTAAGTCTCGCCTCTTGTTCTAGAGATTCGCTTCTCGTCACGGAGATTAAAATTTTTCGAAATTATTTTGACTACTAATTAATCTTAGTAAAAGAATTTGATTTCCGGTTTAACTGTGGTTTATTTGTAAGAATTACAATGTTGTGATTTTTACCAATAAACCACTGTTAAACCAAAAATCAGATTATTTTACGTGAATGCCTGAACTCCAAAATACTAATTAATATATAAAAAAAAAGATGAAACATTGGCCTAAATGATCCCATATGCCCAAAAAAGATAATTATGTTTTAGTTTTCGAGAATTTATTTGTCAAAGTGAAACACTAAAATAGAGAATAAATAAAATTTTTTTTTCTTGATCGTCTTGTGATATAAATTATAGCGTTAAATTTTTATACCAAAAAAAGGAAAGATTAATAGGCAAGAAAAGAGGATGTCATCCAACAGGAGAGCTCTATTAAATAAAAATCTCAATCCAAGAAATTAATGTTATATATACATTGAGACTTTCGCCATATTAACTGATGAGCCTACGTCGTCCTTTGTGCAAATTTTATATTTTATAATAATTGTAGCAAAAACAATAATTTTTGTCACATGAACAAGGATGCGAACCCTTGACCCCTAGCACACGAGGCAGAAACTCTACCAGTAGTCTATGACCCAAGGGCTTTATTCCTTTTAATCCAACACAACAACATGCATAGCCTACTGCATTAATAAATTCAAATTATGCAATTAAATTTTTTGGTATAACAAAGCAAAATTCTCTCTCCTCATATAATAGGGTAAAATAAAGCTTAATGAAATTTAAACAATCAGCGGTAGGCTCTAAATAAAACATTTTTATCGATATATATGAAAATCGAAAAATTAAAAACACTAGGTTATAAGTTTTAAAGAAACTAAATTAATAATTAAAAACACAGTTTCAAAGAAATTTTTTACCTAGTATTTTAATTTTTTATTTTTTCATATGTAAATAAGGCAATGTAATTTACAAATAAATAAAATGATGACATTTCATAATGCTGAGAAACTATGCGACACTCGGTAATTCACCCAAAAAAAAAAAATTTAACGGTAATTGAATAGAAACGTTATTTTAATTTTAATAAATAATCCAATTATTAACCCTTTTGGTATTTAAGAAATGCAAAGAATTTTATCAAAAAATAAAAAATATTGTCTGAAACATTTTTACTCAATTATTTTTGATTTAAATAGTATATAAAGATCAGTGTTGAGTCATTTTAGTCTGTTTATAAATACCGTAGCGCGCATATAAATAAATTATAATCGCGATTTATAACGGAGATGAGAGATGGGAAGTAAAAAAGGAAAGAGTGGGGTGGGGGCCAGGGGAATGAGGGGAAATCCACTTTTGCATTGTTTGAGATTGCAATTATAGAACAAACTCGTTTTTGATATGATATGTGAGTGGTGGGGATAGAGAAAGAGACAGAGAGAGAGAGAGAGAGAGATGAGGGGAGAGGTCATTAACAACGAATGAGAAGAAAAGAGAGAGCAAGAGGAGGGAGGGAGGGAAAAGAAAGTGAGAAGATTAACTCAAAGCCACTTATTTAAGCTTATTACATGAGATTCATTTGCATGAAAATGAATTTATCACTTAAATCTATTCAATGAAAGGGAAAAATATTATTAGTACAAATATGTTTTTTTATTATTCTTATTGTTTTAACTAAAAAAAAATGTGTTGTTAAGCAATATCAAGGTGGCACCCCGGAGGATAAGAGGCTTAATGGATGCCGGTGGATAAAAAAAATTTAATTATACATATAGAATTATAAACCCTAAATGGCGTCGGTAGCCAAAAAAAGGTATTAAACAAAAATTGAAATGAAAATATTTGTAAAAAGACTGTAAATAATTATTAAAATCTGGTGACACTGGTCGTACACAACTTTCTCTTACCTTCGGTAATTGGAAGTTGTGTTCTGTGCATATCACACCAGATTTATTGTGTGTGTGTCTGTGAACAAAATATCTCAAGAACTAAAAGAGCTACGAGGTTGAAATTTTATAATTAAGTTAGGCACCCTCCCAAGGGGTGAAAATAAGTTTTCGAACAAAATCGGCAAAAAGTTGTAGTTTCTGTTTTTTTTTTTTTTATTTTCTCAAAATTCGCTCCAGCGATTTTGTTTAAAATTCATAAATGAACTATTTTTTAGATGCTCTTTGAAAAATATATCAGTAAAATTTTTCGTGGAAATCGTTTCAAGTAGGCTACACTTTACTGATGTGGAAGCATTCGTAGCTCAGCGCCATATATGAATCGCGTGGTCAAGTTTGGAAATTAAGTGCTAAGAGCAACTAAATATATCTCGACACAAAAAATCTGGTGAGACAAGCTACCCTTTCTTCTTGGAAGACAAAGTTGTGTACTGTACCATTCACACCAGATTTTGTAGATATTAGTTTCTGCCGGTATATTAGAATTCAAATGTAAAATTTATAACATGGGAACTAAACAGATATGGCCTTTCTCCTATCTTTTCCTATGAAGTACAAGAGTAAAGTGTGTTTCAAACAATTTCAAGGGCAAAATGAGAATATACATTTTAAGAGCATATAAAAAATAATTAAAATTGAATTTTTATTACAATAATTTGAGCGAATTTTAAGAAAAACTAAAAAAAAAAATGTACATCAGTAAT
>JAKCPI010029672.1:0-11069 GCA_023213315.1 Euborellia annulipes | reverse complement strand
ATGTCCCAATAATCTTATATAATTCATTTTAAAAAAAACCGCATTGAAAAATTCTTTATAATAGTCTGATGCTTATCCAAACAGAGCGTAACAGACGGACGGACATTTCGCTATTATATATATAGATTATAGATTTGATCAGCGGGTTAAGAGAGTTAGAGAGAGTATTAATGAAATTTCGCAGACGGAGAGAGAGAAGAGGTCATTGAACTCAGTCATATTATGGATTTTGTCGAAATCGATCGGGGGTGAGTGTTAGAGGGGAGGAGTAAAAGAAAATGGCGATTTATAAGAAATTACACCCTCTCACTTCATAAATATATGACATGACCCTTTTTTTTAGTTTAATTAAAAAAAATCAATCACAAAAAAATAAAAGCTGGAATCGCGAAATAATTATTCTATTAAAAATTCTGAACAAATTTTGTTTACAACATTTTATTTAATATCTCTTATCGTTTTGGAGATAGGATGAATTTAGTGTTAAAAAAACGCCTCCCTCCCTCACACGGATTTATTTGAAACTAATTTCTAATTTTTAAATTCAATAAAATAAATTATTAATTAATTAATAATTTAAGAACATCTCCCAAGGGGTTAGAAACAGAAAAATCAAAATATCTCCTCAAATATTCACTTTATTGTAAAAACACCTATATACAAAAATTTTCTATTTGATATTTCTCACAACTTTTGTTTGAAAATATTTGTTGTATCTCTCTACCATTTTGGAGATAAAAATAAATTTAGTTTTAAAATAAAGCCTCCCTCACACGGATTTATTTGAAACTAATTTCTAATTAATTAAATTTCGAATTTATAATTTATTAATTTTTAATTTCTTCATTAAAGCAAATATTTTAAATATAATAAAATAAATTAATAGCCGCAATTGGTTTGTGACCAATTCCCAAGGGGGTTAAGGGCAGAAAAATCAAAATATCTCCTCAAATATTCACTTTATCGTAAAAATACCCAAATTCAAAATTGTTCTATTTGATATTTCTAACAACTTTTGTTTGAAAATATTTTTTTATAACTCTTCCCGTTTTGGAGATAAAGATTAATTTAGGTTTAAAAATAACGCTCTTCTCATACGGATTTAAATATCTAATTAATTAAATTATAATTTTTTTTAAATTTCCTTTATTAAATAAAATATTTTAAATATAAAGTTAATTAATTAATAGCCGCAATCGGTTAATGAGCAATTCCCAAGGGGTTAAAAACATAAAAATCAAAATATCTCTTCAAATATTCACTTTATTGTAAAAACACCGAAATACAAAAAATTTCTCATTTAATATTTTTAACAACTTTTGTTTGAAAACTTTTTTTATATTTCCAACGGTTTAAGAGATATAAAGGGAATTAGATATTTTTTTTAAGTCCTAGACAAGACAAACATTATGCATATAAAATACTAAATTAACCAAAATCAATTGAAACAATCTCAATATTATAAATTTTATCTTTACATTTACATTTATTTCCTTTGCAAATTGGATACCAATTTATTTTTAAATATCATGAATTAATTAAAATATCGTAATTAATGGGAGAATTACTAAATATTATATCAAAATAAATAAATTATAATTTAAATTAATTAAATAAAAAAAAAAATATTCCCGACCGTGACAGGACTCGAACCTGCAATCTTCGGATCCGAAGTCCGACGCCTTATCCATTAGGCCACACGGTCTGTATATATTCTCTGGCAACTTTAGCTATATGATTCACTGTTCTTTTTTTCTTCTTTTATTTATCTAATTTCTAATCTTCTTTTTGCTAAATATAATTTAATTAAATTTAATTAAAATTAAAAAAAAAGAATAATCTTGAAAATATTAAATGAGAAATATATATTCTAAAAAAAAAAATTAAAAAAAAAAAAGTGTGATTATCTCCTCATAAACTATTCAGTTTTTTTTTTTTTAAAGAAGAGATAAAATAAAAACTACTTAAAATTAAGAGATAAATGAAATTAGATATTATTTATTTTTGTTTATTTTATTATATAATAATGTGAAAAAAAAATTACAAATTTAGAAATTAAAAAAAAAAAAAAAAAAAAAATGTTAGGTTAAGTTTCATTTTAGTTTACGGATTTATTTATAAAAGTTGTTATATTTTAGTGTAACTAGCCGCGAAGGCGTGGCTTCGTCCACCTGGACCCCCCACCTGCGGCAGACCCTCGCTTAATTATCAGAAGTTCGGACCCAGGCAGTCCGATGATTTTATTTAAGCCATTTGGATACCAGATGGCTTAAATAGAAATGCCTGAACCCCAAATTGATATATTAATTACAACGGTTATCGTCAAAGTCTTATATGGCCTAAGGTGCCGAAAAGACTGTGTGAATGTGTGTGTGAGTGTGAGTGTGATTGAGAAAAAGTGTGAATGTTTTTAAAAAAAAAAAAAAAAAAAAAAAAAAAAAATTATCAGAAGCCGTGCCATTCGCCTTGGGCGGGTTTGGCGTCTAGACAGGGGAGATTCGTCCCCCTGGAACCCCTAACTGGTTCGGGCCCGCCTGCGGGGGAACCTCGCCTTTTTTTTTTAACAACACACACTTTTTTCCACTCACACTCACACAAATTTGGTATCCAAATGGCTTAAATAAAATCATCGGATTGCCTGGGATACGAACCGCCGACCCTTGGTATACAAGGCAGGCGCGGTAGCAACTACGCCAAGCCCGGGCGCCTTTTCTTCTTAAATATAAAAAGATAATTATTATTTCTATTCCAATCCAGTGCCTGCTTGAGGATTTGTTTACATTCATGGAATACACAAATGAAAAGAGTACATAAATATTTTTCTATACATTTCCTATGGGAGAAATCCTAACTTTTAAAATTAATAACTCAAAAAGTTGAAAGAATTTCGGGATGAAAATAATTTTACTGTAATCCCGAGCAGATCCTCTTTATGCATATAAAATTCCATTTCAAAATCTCAACGGAAAGCTGCCCAAATAGAGCGTAACAGACAAACGGACATTAGCGAATTATATATATAGATTTTTTGTGTGTGAGTGGGGAGACGACGACATTCTTGTACCTGCGTGGGGAGGGGGGGCTCGAGTCAATGTAGTTACGCCTCTGCTGCCATTTTTGTGCCGTTTTACACAAAAATGCTTACGTACAAACTTTTTTGAATCCCAGAAAAAAAAAACAAATAATGCAAAATAAAATATTTTTACATACTTTATTGTTCTCGTAACCGAAATAACATAAGCACGGGTGACAATCCAAAAAATCCCCCCCCCCCTATGTAATCAGCTTCCGCATGAAAAATTTGCTCTTAAATAAATACGTTCAGTATATAGGACGTGTATAAATATATCTGGCCTATATCTTATAAATAGAGCGAATGTTTACTCAAAGTAAATATAATAAAAAAAAAGATTCTCAAATGACATATGGAGAAAAAAAAAACAATTTCCGGGGTTTAGAATAATCAGTGGTGTAGATATTTATTTATTTAAGAAAAGAGAATAAAAGCCAGCAATTGATGGACTCTTCTCACATCATCTTTAATTAGTAGATATTTCGACCTCACGCCTGGTCATTATCAGTACAAAAAAAGTAAAAAAAATCTGGTGTGACTGGTGCACGATTTTCCCGATAAGATGGCGTAGTGTGTCATAAAAAGTAAGCCCAAAAAATCAAGTAATTCAAAAATTTGCCAAGAGATGTCAGAATGGTAGCTAATAATATTTAATGCATTTGATTGATTTTCATTGATCTTTTAACAATAAATACTTTATAAATGTTATTATATATTATGTATCTTTTATAAAAGCATAAAAATATATAAATATAGGCTATTATGGGATCCGCTGTTAGACTAGCCCGCCATCTATTGCAAGAATGCTGAACTAATTTGACATTTGATTTTTAAATAAATCATCTAAGCTTATTTTAAAAATTTCTTATTCAATGTGTGATTAATAATAACAATAAATTCATTTTTAAATTTAAAAAAATTAAAGATTATTGGGACAGATTGTTTTTTTGTATTTGCTTGATAACAAAAAAATTAATTACGATAATTTTTTAATAAGTCATTAAACAAATTATAACTTTCTGTCCCAATAATCTCTTATAAATTTAATTCATTTAAAAAAAAACCGCATTGAAAAGTTCCTTATAATAGTCTAGTTTTTTTTAAAGTTCGTTTAGACGTCGCTCCTGGACCCCCTTAATACATATATATAGAGAAGAGAAAGTAACACTTTTTACTTTGGAGAAGTCATTCGTCCCAGCATAAAGTTTCTTCTACTTGAAAAGAATCATTTATGTAAATATTTATATTTTTTGTTGTTATTGAAAGATGTCAGTCAGAAAAGGTAAAAAAAAAAAAGAAAAAAATAAACCACCAGTGAAGATGATTGGATCTTTAATGAAAACTTATTAACACTCAAAAACAACGTAAGTTAAACACAAATAGATATTTAAATTCTTTTTTTACAGGCGGGGTTAGTGTTGAAAAATTATATTTACAAAATCAAATGTCAACTAATATTTTAATCAAATTTACGAAGATGAATATTTTATAGGAAATTGGGAAATGAAGGTAAATATAAGATTTGTTCTTTTCACTTGCCAGTTGAACAAAAAGTGCAATCTGTTCGATTGAATTCATGAAATTGCAAAATTAGTTCTAAATAACTTAACCTAACCTAAACCTTCAGTTGTCATTTTTGTCTTGGATTTCGAATATTTTTATAACGTTGATCCATAAATAAATAAAAATAATAATAATAAAGAAAATTTAATAAAAAAAAACATGTAAATAAGCTTAAAACTTAGTTATCTTTTTTATTGTCGATATTATTTTAATCCAGGGAATAATGTTTTAATCGAAGTGGAATAAGAGAAAATGGCGGCATAAGGTAGTCATCTATTAAAGCTTTGGCGCTGAGATCGCCCTGGACACCAGCTTTTCGATTGAGTCCAATTATGCAGCAAATTCTATATTTTCTGATTCAGTCAAAGTTTCTTACAAACAGAATGCAAGTTATGCTAGCGTGCAAAAAATGAAACGAACAGATTACAGGGTAAAATGTGCAAATTATACTGCAATGGCAGGCGAAATGAACAAACTTATAATATCAATGGGTCATTTTGATAACTTATTAGCATTAAAATAGCTGAAGGACAAACACCATGTATTTCCCCATAGGGAGGCTATTTTAATGTTGGGGTAGGTTAGTTATCAAAACAACCCATAATCAGCCTAGCTTGTGATCATTGTTTTGTTTCTCAACTGATTTTTTGTCATTTTGTGTCAAAGACGAAGGGGGCTGGGGAGGGCGACCATATATTAAAATAATATTAATTTAACCGTTCGGTTAGTTAACTTTTATATATTTAAAAAAAAAAAAAAACAATAACTTTGAGAGAGTTGTTTTATTAATTTAATTATCAAATTAACTGACCTGGAATAACCAGTTAGAACAAGTTTTTTTTTTTTTAATAATGAAATAAATATCAAATTATAATAAAGAAAAAGTGAATTAATTAATGAACAACTAAATAAGAAAGTCAAATATATATCATCTACATCTCTTAGATTCAGTTTCTTTGAGACTCTTTGGAATTTCATTGTTAATTTTTTTTAGATTAACTTTCCATTCAATTTGGCCCTGAAATTATTGAAATTGTGATCCTTTTAACCTTGAATTAATATTTTTGGGAAAAAATTGAAAAAAAAAAAGGAGACAATGTGAAGAAGAAGAAGAGATGCTGGGTCTCATTGCCTGGTCCATGGCCTTTACATACATCACACTCTATTTAATAGTGATCTGTTCAATTGTCTTGCTACGTAAATATTTGGCGCTCAATCCATGGACTTGACAAACAAACAAACAAGAAAAGGTCACAAACAAAAAAAAAAAAAAAAGGAGTCAACTGACTTACTTTCCAATAAAACAACAAGGACAATATCTTTTTTTTTTATATATATAAATAAATAAGGGAGAAATATTTTTTAATTAATAAAAAAAAAAGAAATTCCATATTAATTAAATTCCTTGAATGTATCTAAAAATTTGAAGAATTTCATTTGCAGTCTACGTATTTATTTACCTTCAAGTTTTTTTTTTTTCTTTTTTAAGAATGGAAGCTATATCAATATTATTTTCTTTTTTTTTAATTAAAAAAAAAATTTGATATTTATATAGCTATATACATTCTACATCTCTTTGATCCTATGTCAATAATATGTTTATACTCTTGGAGTATGAGTCTCTTTGCTTTTATTTATTTATCTTCTTTTTCATAAATCTCCTCTAAATATGAATTAGAATATTTCACAAGTAGATAATATTATTTTTCTTATTTTAAAATAAAAACATGAATGAATATGGCTTCAATTCAACAATAAGTTGATAATGAGCCAATAATGAATTATTTATTTAATTTTGTTTGATTATATTATTATTTTTTAATTATAAATTGAGAAAAGTGAATTTAATCTAATTTCGGTGAGAATCGCAATCAAATGGGAAATTCTTTTTAAATATCTCTTTCCATATTAGTTGAAGGCCTAACAAATAATAAAAGGTATGTAATAACAAATTATTATTACGATTACGTAGTTGGGAATATATTACATTTGTAAAAAAAATTACAAATATAGAATATGAAAATATTTTAAGAATGCGGAATCTCCAAAATTATTGTTAGGTGAATCACAAAAATTATAAAAATGCATCTTTCTCTTTAGGTGTGTCCTATTCAGATTCCTTAATCTGAATCATAAACAAACAGGCAAATACTAATACAGATAGTAACAGAGAAAGCTACAGAGAGAAAAGCTACATACAAAATTTAAGTAAAGAAGAAGAATCGACAAATCTTAAGAGAGCCCTGACTCAATTTGTCAATTGACAAGCGCCCGTATCTTTCGAAACAACACTCTCTGACGCAAAAGCTTCAATTCTGAATACAAATAACAAAATAAGTCTAACATTGGAAACAAAATACTACCAATGAGTTTCAAAATATTTGGTGATCATTGTTACCGCTCATTGCGGATTCAAGTTGTAAAGCTTTCCAGGTAGGCATATAAATTTTTAAAATATTATCCATTTTTTTGATGTCTATAAAAGCTAATACAAGTAAAATATTATTTGCATTTTTGATTTTGAAAATTAATACTTTCTCTATATATATTTCATATACAGGGTAAGAGAAAGTAAAAAGTTTTTTGTTCATAATATATTTTTTATAGGCCTACTAATAAAGCTTGAATATAAAAATTGAATAATTAACTAATTAAATTTAATTTTCAATAATTAATACAGATTTATTTAATTAATTTCTTTGTTGTACAATAATTAAAGGTTTTAATTAAAAGAATAATAGGCCCTCGGGCTTGGTATAGTTGGTAGCGTGCCTACGTTCTATACCGAACGTATTTGGATACCAAATGGCTTAAATAAGAATGCCTGGACCCCAAATACGTCGACTTTGGTATTAAACAAAGCAGAAAAAGACTTTATTTCCTGCCTTATTTCTCCTCATTATTAAAAAGTAATATTTTATTTTGAAGATATGTCTTCTTTGGCTGGAGATTGTTTATATTATTGATCTTATGTGGGCAGTCAGTAGGGCTGGACGGTAAACCGGTTTACCGGTAAAAACCGGTAAAAATTTTTTACCGAAAACGCGGTAACGAACCTCTAATTCGATAAAAAACCGGTTTTTTTTCGAAAGTCGGTAAAAACCTATTTTTCGGGCGGTAAAAAATTTTGGTTCCGCGAGAAAAAAAAAAATGTTTCGGCAAAAAAATTGGCTCTCTAAAAAAAAAAGGTAAAATATTTTTTCGCCCTGAGAAAAAAAACGTTTCGGCAAAAAATTGGCATCCCGTGGGGGAAAAAACTGTTCCGGCAAAACAAAAATTGGCTCTCTAAAAAAAGGTAAAATATTTTTCCGGCCGGGGAAAATTTTGGTTCCGCAGGGGGAAAAAATGTTTCGGCAAAAAATTGGCATACCGCGGGGGAAAAAATGTTTCGGCAAAAATTGGCTCTCTAAAAAAAAGGTAAAATATTTTTCCGGCGGGGAAAAATTTTGGTTCCGCGGGAAAAAAAAATGTTTCGGCAAAAAATTGGCTCTCTAAAAAAAAGGTAAAATATTTTTTCGGCCTGGGAAAAATTTTGGTTCCGCAAAAAAAAAAAATGTTCCGCGGCGGCAAACTTTGGTTCCGCGGGCGGTAAAAAAATTTTTACCGACTTTCGAGAAAAACCGGTTTTTTTTCATTATCGAGGTCGGTAATGAAAATCCATTACCGTCCAGCCCTAGCAGTCAGGATGAGAAATTTTATTTCAATGTCCTCGCCGACGTTGTTATAAATGACACCTGCTCAGTCCTGAGGAAGGAGGGGGATTAACATACGAAACGACGAAATTAGTGTGAGGTGAACAGCTTGTAGTAAGGAATAAAGAAAGAGCGAATGCAGCTATTTTTATTTCGTTTATTAGGCACTTCAAGCCAACGTTTCGGCCAGATTTGCGACCATCCTCAGGACTGAAGTGTGTCAATAAAACTCGTCAAAAAGTCAAATGGCGTGTAAAATATTTATTGCCATTTAATAAAGACCATATGTTATGCGAAATTGACCCACTTCAGTCCTGAGGATGGTCGCAATTCTGACCGAAAAGTTGGCTTGAAGTGCCTAATAAACGAAATAAAAATAGCTGCATTCGCTCTTTCTTTGATCCTTACTACAAGTGTATTTAATTTTTTATATTTTCATTTATATTCATAATGTTTCAACTAGAGCCTACGGTCGATAGGATTTTATATATCAAATCAGTGCAGGTGGGAAATTTATAAAATTGGCCCTCAAAGAGCCTACGATAATTCTAAAGGGTTTTATTTCAACGTATGATTATTAAATGAAAGTAAGTTAAAACAGAATCAGAAAGCGTTTTTGTTGTTGTTGTTGTTGTTGTTGTTCTTACTTTAGTATGCGTCCGTGTCTCGCCAGTTGTTGAATGTGAAACATCTCTGACAATAGCGATGGCTCCCCGACGTGCCAATGCCCAAACAGGAACAACAATATCAAGTGGCAAATGAGGAAGTGTCATCGATGCAGCGGTCACCATCGTTCAGTTCGTTCGTTCGGTTTAGAGAGAAAAGGAAGAACTGCAAACGTGGCCAGTCAGTCAAGACTGCATGCACACCTACTTTCTTTCTTCTTCTAACTTTACTCTACTCTCCTTCGCGGTCACTCGCTTTCTCAGATACACACACACACGACGACGACGACGACGACGACCGCGACCACGACGACTTCAAATATACCTGTGTGGGGACAGACAGAGAGATACAATTCAAATTATCTGTACCTTTCTCTCCTCCTCCTCCTACCTCGCTTTTTTTTTTTATTTACAAAGAGTGGGGGGGAGTGACCTCATTTGTTTAAATCCCCACTCGCAAAGGAGAAGTTAGAGCAGGGTTGTGCTATATAAAAATACATATAAGACCAACGGGGCGCGAAGTGAACTATATAAATACTCCTTGTTCATTAAAAAACAATTAAACGCCAAGAATACACATTAATGAAGCTAAATCAAGGGGATGTAGAATGTATATATATATAACATAAAACCAGCTAACCTCTAAAATAATTATTTTTGGTTATAATTTAAAAAGTCCTTTTACTCACCTATTAAAAGTAAAGAATGTAGATTTATAAACTCAAACGGATATATTGTCTTTACCTAATTTCTATAATAACTACTAGACATGGATGGTATTTGAATTTATCCCCCCTCCTCCTAGTAAGTAGCTATATATTTTTTTATAAATCAACAACAACCAACCCTCCCATCGCTGCTTTGGCCGAGAGAGTGGGGTCGCTAAGATGTTTTTGAGAGTCGAAGAAAATTGATTTTTAATTAACTTCAAATATACTTCTTGTTAATTTTTATTTTTATGTTTAGAAATTTTAGAAATAATCCTTTTTTATAATAAATCTGTGATCCGCCATTCGTATAGTTAGTCATCTGCATAATTACAGTAATAATAAATATATAATATGTATTTACAAAAAATTTTGATTAATAGCAAATTTCTATTTCAATGCAATTAACTACATAACTACTAAGTTGAATTTATAAAATTTTTAAAAAAAAAAAAAGGTAAGATGATATGAATTTTGTATAAGAAAATTTATTTGTGTTTTGGGGGGTTTTGCTTGCATGTGAGTAACTGTGACATGGAAGGGGGGACTAGAAAATCGTCAAAAAAAGGCGTTAATTAATAAGTGAACGACCTCTAACTCGGAAGGATATAATCGCGGTTATTCATAAAAATTTGGAAGGATTTCGAGTTGAAAGAAAAAAAGTTCTATTTGAAAATAGAGATTTTTCATCTAACTAGCTTGCCGATCGAGATTTTGAAAACACATTGGCATTTTCTAAAATTCATAAAGGGGTCGTCCACATATTACAATAACGAGTTAGGGGGAGGGGCAGGGGCCGGAACTAGGAGATTTTTTTTAGGGGGGGAAAATTTAATTTGCCGCCCCCTCCTTAAAATTTTCTATACAAAATTTAATTTGCCACCCCCCTCCTTCGTCCACTACCATACAAAATTCATATCATTTTACCTTTTTTTATTAAATCTTTCTTTAATTGCCGCCCCCTGATATCTGCCGCCCGGGGCACTGGTTCCACACCGCCCCCTCTCCTAGATCCGGCCCTGGGGAGGGATATGGACTAGAAAATAGTCAAAAAGTCGTTACGTAATATGTGGACGACCCCTAAGGGTGTGTGTGTTCAGGACGAATTTCTAGACCAGTATCTCAATAAATTCACTAAATCGAGTTGCTTCTTTCTTGGTCGACAAACAGAGGGTAAATGGGTAATAAAAAATAAAAGCGGTTCTGCATCGGGGCGCCAAAATCCTAGAGCCGGCCCTGCCCATAATAGTGAGTTTGATTTTAATAACCAATAAAATTAATGCATTGAGCGTTATAGGTGGTTTCTTCGTTGAAGTTTCAACCGGTCCTCGCATCAATTCTTAACTTTTAAATAGAATTAATTTTAAAA
>JAKCPI010029671.1:0-27086 GCA_023213315.1 Euborellia annulipes | reverse complement strand
ATGGCGTGAATAAAGATGCCAGGACCCCCAATATATATTTATTAATAAATAACAGTATCGTTTAAGTCTTATAATATTAAATCACAAATAAATCAGCAGAATATCACTAAAATTTACAACGTTGCCATGTTGTTGATACTTTATTTTAAGTTATACTTAAATTGTGCGGTGCGATTGGGCATGAGCCATAGGTCAAGGGCAACTTTATTTTATAAAACTTATTTATACAAGATCAGGCATTCAAGGAAATTCACGTAATCTCTATATACAGTATATAATCTTGTATATATTGACTATCTACCAGTTCTGAGGATGGTTCGAACCTTGGATCCAAACGTCAGCTGAGAATAAATTGTTAAATGAATATAAAAACAAAAAAAGAAAACCAAATTCTAATTTAAAATATATATTAAAGACTCCTATAATGTAAATAAAGCTTTTTTATGGGATCTTTTCAAAATGGCATATAATAAACACATAACTGAAAGAGATTCATTCAATACAGTGCGACCAACATGGGCGTAACTAGGGGGTGCCGGAGGGCCCCGCCCCCCTCTCCCAGAAGGCTCGTCCCCTCTCCCCAGAAAGCTCCCTTCCCCAAGAAAAATTGAGAAAATGTGGGGCTTTCCAAGCCCCCGGAGGATAGCTGGTCCCATGGCCCCCCCCCAGCCAAATTCTGTAGTTACGCCCATGGGGACCAAAAGAAAAAAAATCTTCCAAATCTCCTCCACAAATATTATACTAGTAAAATTTCAAAATTATTAATACAGTATTTTTGAACTCTTGAATGAAATACAATTTGAAAAAATTTATTCGTTGTAAAAATTAAAATAATAAAAATTTCTCTCATTCACATTTAAATTTATAGGTAGTCTATGTTTTTTATTAAACATTTCTATCTATTAACATTTATTTGGTCAATATTATATTTATATTTTTGTTAACCAGGTATGTATAGATAATGTCATCAAATCTATTCTTTGTGAAAGGGTAAATATTTTTTTTTTTTTTTTCATTTATATTAATTTCGTATATATGCTGCTTATATTTTAAAATTTTCTTTCCTTGGGGATTTTAATAGATAATAAACTAATAATTCTAGAAAAATTTTTAATTAAAATCCCAAATACAAACAGCTCATTAAAACAAGTATTGTTTATAAGAAAAATAATTAAGAGCTTAAAATTTGATTTTTTTATTTAGGAAAATATTTTATTTTTCTATAAAATTTAAAAACTGCTTATTTTGAAATTTATTATTATTCTAAAGCCAATACAAGAAGAATCGTGAGCAAGAGAAGAAAAAATCCCCCACTCTTAGTGATTGTTTGGAATTCTTATCAGAAAAGGAATTCCCCCCCCCCACCAGTGTTGGATAGTTATTTCAGATATCTTCTTGTATTAGCTATAAAATCTTTTTTTTTTTGGCAAATTTTTCTATCGATTGAAATTTCTATAAAATATTTTTTTTAAGCTTTAGAATTATTTCTTATACCTTTCGAGATACCTTAAAGAGTATATTTATATTGGAGATTTTTTTTTTTTTTACATACTTCTTGATTTACTTATTCGATATTAATTTATCGTAATAAGTAAAAAAAGAAAATCGAAATAAAAATATTAATGATCATGATTTTTTTTTTCAGATGTATGATGACTACACAATTAAGAGCGCCCTTCGAAGGAAAATAAACGAAGAAGTGAGTACATACAGTATTAAAAAAAAAAAAAAAAAAATATTTTCAGATTAACTTAAATTACCTTTTTCGACTGAAGAGATCATTCAGAATTTAATTTCAATATTTAAAAAATTTAAAAACTGCCGATGACAATCAGGTGACGTTCAACACGCTGGTTTCTCGAGACCACCTGGTACTAAAGATGGTAAATAAAAACAAAAAGGCTTTTTTTCCAGCATTTATTTAATTAAAATTAAATCCAAATATTCCCAGACTTCGTTCTTTAGTGATCCACCGTTCACCTTCCTTCAAATATGAAACACTGTGGAATGCCTCTCAACCCCCTACATTCAAAAAAATTTTAGGATCGAAGAACTGGAAATACTTGAATTTGTTTTTAAATTTCACAATTTGAATTAAATAACTGCTAAGAAAAAAAAAGTTTTTGGTTTTATTCCTCGGGATCACTGTGACGTAATATAATTTTTTTTTCATTTAATTATCATATATCTGCTTTTTAAGTAGACTATATGTTAGGCCAAAGTAGTTTTGTCGTCATTCAGAATTATAAATTAAATAAATGCTTTTTTTAATTTAATTTATTTTAAAGACATTTTGTAATCCCGAAATTTTCTAATTTTTTTAAATTCTAAATTCACGCCTGGTGGCTTAGAGAAATCGAGGTGTGGACCGTTCCCCGATTGCCATCGATAATCTAATTTATATAAATAAACGTATATAATAAATCCCTAAATGGGCGATGTTATGCATAAAGGAACCAAGCGCCATTATGATCGAAAGACTTGTAAGGAAAAAGATCTACTTCTTTATTTAAATCACATTATTACTCTGTGTATAAAACAAGAAAGCCATTGCCATTGGTTTTGTTTACAATTGGGCAAATGAAATGTCCTTTGTATCAGATTTAGGTTAATGGCGTTTAGTTCCTTTATGCATAACATCATCCAAATGACCTCAGCAGCCGAGAGGGAAAATTAAAAAAAAATTATTTTATTGTCTTTTCGACATATAGACAATGGTATGTTATCTAATCTCCAAATTATTAAAAAAAAAAAAAACTTATGATTAATAAAAAATTATTTTTTACCCTCTTTGGGCTTAGTTAGTGGTAGAGTTCTTGTCTCTTATGCCAGGGGTTCGCGTCCCGTCTCATGTGACAAAAATTTATTTCAATTGAATTGGCTACCAATCAAATGAAATAAATACAGAGGGTTTATTTAGTCTCAGATGCTGAAATAAATAATATATAAAAAAAAAACCTTTGAATTCAAAGAACCAAATAAAAGGATAACTATTTT
This sequence comes from Euborellia annulipes, assembly GCA_023213315.1. Lineage (NCBI taxonomy): Eukaryota > Metazoa > Arthropoda > Insecta > Dermaptera > Anisolabididae > Euborellia > Euborellia annulipes. The sequence goes on along the minus strand of JAKCPI010029671.1, from coordinate 24,089 downwards.
AATGTTAATCAAATAATCTGAAAATATTTTTATAGAATTTATTTAAAATAATATTTGGTTTTATCCCCTCATTATTTAATGGGTGCTCGTGAAGGTTTCTTCATTTTAGGTTTAAAGCCTATTTATTTTTTTCCCTTAAAATTATGTCAATTTTTTAAAAAGGCATTTCCACTTTTATTAGATGATTTTTTTTTTTAAATCTTTTTTTTCATATTTTTTGATCAACTCTTAGGCCGATTCATCATCTTTCAAAAAAACTAAATAGTCTATTATTATAGTAATTTTTAAAAAAATATTTTCGCTTGTCCATTTCGTTTGGCTCAACACATAGCCCACTTAAACGCCGGTTGTTTCAGTAGCCCGGATTAAGAGAGGTGCTGCTGCATTGGCGGATGCTGCATTGGGTTGTTTGCCTGCCGGTTGGCCGTTACTCTTATACGAAGCTAAAGATGTCGTAGAACTTGGCGAGGTTGTTGTATTGTTGTTGTGCTGTTGAAGGGGTTTACAGTTGCCGATTAGATTAGGATTGTGATTCTCATTACGACAGATGTCTGTTGTTGTTGTTGTTGGTTTGCTATTGATGCGGGACTAGCCAAAATTTGTGTGAATGGTTGAGGTTTATTTTTCTTTTCGCCTTGTAACCAATATGTTGTCACTTTGCCTTTTCCCTGAAACAATAATAAATACAATTGTTTAAACAGCCTTGTTATTTAGCAGTTTACTTGGGTTGTAGATAGATTCTACAAATATTCAAACATGATTTGAATTTGCCTATAATAAACCAGGAAAAGGGAACTAACTTACCAGAGTGCGGAATGTTTTATGTCTGATTATTTTATTGTTTTTTTGAAATAAATCTCTTGATAATTCGCATACGCTAACAATTTATTTTAATAAAAAATTCATACATATATAAATAAATAAATTTATATCCTATAAATTCTTTTGTTTATACAAGCATCTTTTTATTTTTGGTTATTAAATATAAGTGTTTTTCTCAAATAACTTTTTTTTCTATTTCCATATTTAATATTTCTTATCTTTTTAAAGATGAGATCGCGAGTTAAACGATTGAGTGAATTTTATTTTATTTTATTTTTTTTTTAACATTTATAAACAGGAAGTAGAAATGAGAAAAAGGAGGAGAAAAAAATGATAAAATAATATTATTTTATTTAAAGGCGAGACATTCACTCTAAATTTTATCTAAAAACAAAATATCGACGCTCTCAGTAGAAAAGTGTCTAACTCCACTTTTTTTCGAAAATCATTTTTTTGTATTATGCCCTGAACTGGGTAAGAGCGTAATTCAAATTTTTCAGTTCGAAAAGTTGCCGCACGAAAAGTGTTTAACAGTGGGTCTAACAATGACAATGAAATGTTTTTTTGGCTCTCCTGAAAAATAAACAAAAATGGAGTTTGGCACTTTAATAATTACAATAGAACGTCGATATTATTTCTAGCCTCAGAAAAAAAATAAAAAAGAAATTGTTCTTATTTATAGCTTTTTCAAACAAATTGAGATATCAACTCACAAAGTCAGCCAAATACCCTATTAGATAGGCAAAATAAATATCTTGTTTGTAAAGATTTTATATAACCTTTAGGCGCTCTTGATCAGTGGCGCCTCTCGTGTAGAGTAGGTCAACTTCTCTGCTTTAGCAGCCTGCCAATGCTTTTGGTGGGCTTCTAGCCGGAATTAGGAGATTTGTTAGAAGGTGCAAAACTTAATTTGCCCCCCCCCCCCCTCCTTACTAATATTATAATTGATGGGATGTGGCTGTGACTTATTATTAAGATGTGATCTGGAGGACAGCAACCAGAAAGGAAGCCTCTATTGGTTAAAACAGACTCCTTAAACAAAACGTTTCGGCCAATTTTATTGCGCTATCGTCAGCTGTCTCAGAATCTTTTTGAAAATAGAGTTGTCATATGTGTATTGTGCATAAGCGAATGGTTCTAAAACAGCAATTTTTTTTAACCATACGCATACGACAACTCTATTTTCAAAAAGACTCTGAGACAACTGAAGTTGGCGCAAAATAATTGACATTTAAGGTTTAAAGAGTCTGAAGTCTGTTTTAATCAATAGAGGCCAAATACCCTATTAGATAGGCAAAATAAATATCTTGTTTGTAAAGATTTTATATAACTTGCAGGCGCTCTTGATCAGTGGCGCCTCTCGTGTAGAGTAGGTCAACTTCTCTGCTGTCCTCGACATCACATGTCATTTAAATAACTAAGTTTAAATTTTAAAATTTTAATCGTTCTTTAAATTTGAATCTAAAATTTAGACGCCCCTAAAATTTTGATCCTAAAATGGCCCGGGCCTAACCATAAATCCACCACCAGAATTATGGTAATTCTTGTTTCTTAAAGGGGATGGGAATTTAAAATACGAATATATTTACCAAGTAAGTAAATATAAATTATACATAATATAGTTAAATATAATTTTTTAATTTCTTGGTTACCTTTGATTTCGATATGTTCACTTTCAAATGTTTCTTAATAACTAATTTCATTTTGTTTTTGTGAATAACTTTTCTTATATTGCCTGCCGTCCGGGATACAGGCCCCCTCCCCTCTCCCTCCTAGTTCCGGTTTAATCTATATAAATAAAAAAGCTGTTTTTTTTATTTCATCTGTGGCTACATCTGCACTTTAAATACGTACTCATTATATTATTTTTTCTTCTCTTTCAACACCTTGGAATAGAATCGAAATTTGTTTGGTCAGTGGTTTAGTTTTCGCTATTTAAAATATTGACGAATGAACAATGACAATATCTATTCATAAAATTTTTACTTTCTCTTAGGAGTTTCCACATTATTACGTAACGCCTTTTTTTGACGATTTTCTAGCCCTCCCTCCCCCCCCCGAATAAAATTTTTTAAACGAAATTTATATCATTTTACCTTTTCACACCATTTTCCCTGTTGTGAAAATCATTCGACTTTTTTTTCAAAAAAAATTTATAATTTCAAATATTGAAAAAATTTTAATATGAGTGTAAATTCTTTATCTGGTATGGCGGGTTGAGTAGCTAATTTTTACTTTCTCTTATTTTTTATTAGAATATAATTTACTCTACAAATATAAATTAATAATCATACATACCTTCATTTCGACTTCTCCACGGAGCTCGAGATCAAAACAATTATACGTGTCCAACACTGCTTTAGTACTCGGTGACACGTGAATTTTCAAAGCTGAAAAAAAAATTAAAAATTTTATATTTGTCTTGAATAGAAAGCACTAATCTTGATAAAAAATATTCAAAAATATTATCAACGAAAAGTGAACCCCTTCCACATCGCCCAGGGAATCTGAGAAGTTTTAAATAAATAAATACCATTAAAATAATTGGAAACCTACACTTTAAGTAAATATTTTCCAATAAAAGTAATTGATTAATTATTGAACAATATCCCTCTGCCTCAAATAAAAATTATTAGATAAATAAAGGGTCTGTTATTATTTCATGTGGTTAAATATCCCGATGATGTTGTAAAGGGTATAACATAAACAGAGAAGACTATATCAATTTAACTTTTAAACGAAATAGGTCGTTACGCGTCCTAAAATATAAAATAGGGTCGTTTTGGACCAAACGAGGTCAGAATCATCATTTCATCTCTCTTTTTAATCAGTTTAAATAAATAAAACAAAAGTCAGAAACTATTAAGCAGACGCCCCACTCTCTATCTCTCTATCTATTTCTCGCTTAAGAGACCAATTAGCCTAATTTAATAATATTATAACTGAATCTGAAATTAAAACGTTTGATGTACTTCTTATTTTATAATAATACAATTATTTATCACTCATGTTTTTTGCGTAGGGGCTAGGAGTTTCCCAAACTAAGGTTGACTTTATTTCCATTCCCTTTATGACAGCTTCTCCCTTGAACCATCTAAGCGCCAGGCCGTGCGACAGACCGGCTTGTTTTCACTCTCTTAACCGAGTACTTTTTACTTTCTCTTATCTATGTATATGTAATAAATATATATAGGCCTATATAAAGTATTGGATTCATGTCAAAAATTCGATGTCGAGATTTTGATGGATATACACGTTTTGAGGTCCCCTGAATCCAAAAAAGTGGTTTTCGCAGCATGGTTTGTCTGTGAACAAAATATTTCAAGAACGAAAAGTGCTAGGAGGCTGAAATTTTATATTTAAATTAGGCACCCCCCCCTGAAGTGTGAAAATAAGCTTTTAAACAAAGAGTACTAGTACTTTACTGATGCACTTTTTCAGTTTTTTTTTTCAATTTTTTCAAAATTCGTTTCAACGAATTTGATTAAAATTCAAAAATCAATTATTTTTTAGATGCTCTTTAAAATGTATATTCTCATTTTGCCATTGAAATTTTTTGAAGCACATTTTAGCCTTGTACTCCATAGGGAAGATAGGAGAAATGGTTGCCATGGTAACAAAATAAAAATTGATGAGAAGTGGCTGTAGAATTGGATATATGGAACATTAGCAGCCAAGGAATTAAATAAAAAACTTTTATTTAATTGTTGTCCTGAGGAAGGTCGTGATTTACGACCGAAACGTCGACGGTGACAATTAAATAAATTATTTAATTCCTTGGCAGCTAATGTCTCCTATACCCAATAAATATTTTTCCATACTTATAAATTTTACATCTTGAAAATCGAATGTACCATATTGTCGGAAACTAAATAAATGTCGACACAAAAAAACCTGGTGTGTCAAACACAACTTTCGACTACCGATGGAAGAGAAAGTTTTGTGCTGTTTGTCCAGTAAACCAGATTTTTTTTTATCCCTAATCAGTAGTAGTAGCCTGTGACAAAGTTTCTCTATATAGAAATTTCATAAAATAAAACCAATTAAATCGAGACCTTTAGATGATAAAATTTGTTATTCAATAAACAAGTTTAGAATTTAATATTCGGTTTTTTTTTTTTGGAAATCTCATACATATGATAAATCTCAAATAAGTTTGAAAATAATGTCCTCTCTTCTTCTGCATGCATAAATCAATGAAGTTATTTATTTCGCACATACATCGTTCTATATATATATATTAAATATATAACAGCAAAACTTTTGCCAATCAATTCCAAATTCATATTTAAATTTATTAAAAATAACACTTTGGGGTAAAATCTAATTCATTACAGATTCAATTTTGTTTTTCTTAAGAGACTGAGTAAAAATAAAAAAAAAGTAAAATGAGAGAATTAATTAAAAAATATAATTTTTTAATAATAAAGTTGGGGTTGAGCCTGGAGGCTTTTAACGTGATACGTGTAGGCACAGAAAATTTTTTCGGAGGAAGGGGGGAGGGAAGGTTCGGATGATCTGACATTGTGAGAGGTAATCCCCCCACCCCCAAATTAATAAATTTTAAAGAAAATAAAATATTTTTATAGGGGCCTAATTTCTAAGAGCATTTAAAATTTTATTTATTTATTTATTTACATCGAGACATTCTGTCCAGTTACATGGGATTGCAAAACACAAAAAAAAATCAAAGACAAAGAAAATATACAAGAAATATAAAAAAGAGAAATAAGTACATACATATATTCACACACTCACTACAAAAGCTTAGCCTCTCTAACTGCATACTCAGAAATCATTTAAAAAATGGGAGATCTTTCCCCCCATTCTTGTCCTACTAAATCTGAGATAGAAGAGTGACCCCGACGGCAGAGCGAAAGCCTATTTTAACTAGCTATTCGCTACAGTCCCAGCGGTCGCCCAAAAGGTCGCACAAGTTCTTATAAATGGGTTCACTCCTCTCAGATAAACTATTAATCTCGAACATTTCGAGAAGTTGTTCATAAAGGACATGCACAGCAGGAAGGCCAAACTTCACAAAAAATAAATATTTAAGAAAAACCTTCAGCTCTCTCAATCATACTGATTTGAGCGGCAAAGATAGGATCCCAAATTAGGGAGCAAAGTCTAGTTGAGACCTTATTAAGGAGAAGTTCAAAGTTTTCATATTTTTTTTTAAATGTAACATGTTTAGCTCTTATTTCTTAAACTGTATATCATGGTGAATGCTCTGCCGAATTGAAATCAATTATTCCACCCAATGCAACATATATACTGTACACTAGGGAGGCATCGTCCAAGCATCCCTATGCTGTTCTTCAACTCACGACTAACAGAACTAGTCAATTCCGATCTTCCTTTGTTCCCATGACCTCCCGTGATTGGAACAAGCTCCCTGCGTCTATCTTCCCCAAAACCTACAATCTTCAGACTTTCAAGTCTAATCTCAACAGACATCTTCTCAGTTCCCGCAGTTGAGTTCCCCTTTTATGCTTCTCTTTTTTTTTAACAATATTCTTCCTGGCTACATGGTCATTATAGGATTTGGACCTTATGAACCCATTACAAAAAAAAAAAAAATAAATAAATAAATAACCCTACATTATGTTACAACTAGGATGATAGTTTAAATTTAATTCTTTATTATTGATACTATGTAGGCAGCCAGGATGAGAAATAAAACGCTATTTTATTTCACTGTTCTCGTCGGCGTTTCGGGTGCTAATCACCCTTTTCCTCAGGACTGAGTAGGTGTTAATTGTATATCAATTATAATTGTTATAACACCCCCTCAGTCCTACATTTTATTTCTCGTCCTGGCTGCCTACATATTATCAATAATAAAGACAATCTCCAGCCAAAGAAAATACCAGTATATCTTTAATTAAAAAAAAAAAATCAATTTGGTTAACACTCAAGTCTAGAATACAACAAATTTTTGGCATTTTAATAAAAGGATTCAAAATACATAATACTCATAGCTTTGAATACTCTCTGTTCATTATATTATAAAGGCTAGATATGCAAAACGTTAGAGAGAGAGAGGGGACCAAAGGGTTCGTATAGTATTTCAAGGGATTCGAGATTATCTCAATAATATAATAATAATATTGTAAATTAAGAAAGAAAATATTTATTTCATTATGAAATTAAATATAAATGAATTAGATGAGCCTTGATTGATAATATATTTCAATAGTACTAAAAAGCTCCAGAGTCAATTAATCTATAAGATAGAGATAGGAGAAAAAATTTGAATATAAATTTAAACAAACAAGTATATTTATGATCCCTGAATTGAAATGGATGTAATGATGCCTAATGATTGTATTATATATTAGATAGATTATAGAGGTGAGAGTAAAAGCCTTTCAAAGTAATAGATTATTGATTAAATACTTACGTAAGCCATTGGATTCCATTCTAGAGGCTGTGTTGACGGTGTCACCAAAAAGACAATATCGGGGCATTTTATGACCAACAACCCCAGCCACACAAGGCCCTAGAAAAATAAAGAAAGCAATTTTATTAAAAATAATAATTTTTCACATTCTTAGTATTTATTTTAACTTTTCCTCAAAATAATATAAGCAGGCACAAACATTTTTTAGAGTCTCAAACCATTTGAAAATTCTTGTTTTATACTAATTAAACCATTCATAGATTCCTTCCCTCTAAATTAATCATGTACAACCCCCCTTGAGGATCATTTGTAGGCCTACTTTTTTTTTAAATTTGTTTTCGGCGGCCAGTGGCCATTGCCAACATAAAGGAGTACATATAAATAACATTAATAATATAAATAACATTAATATAAAAACACACTTATAAATAACATAAATATAAAAAACACTATTTCAGTGGAGTTTCTCGGGGGGGGGGGGGGGTAATCTGGTGTGACTGGTCGCACAGCACACGATTTTTTTCTTATTATCGGTAATTTAAAAAGGTGCATTCTGTAACTGTTTACCAGAATATATATACAAGTCAAATTTTTAAGTAGGCCTATTAGTTTATAAAATTTTATATTAAAAACACAATTTTTTTTTCAAAAAATAAAATATTTTTCTTAAATCTCGGAGGAAAGGGGGTAAAAATCCCTGCTCTTTAAATTTAATAATTTCTAAATCTTAATAATTTCTTCGTGCTGACTTTGTAAATGGAAATTTTGCATTCTAATGGCCTTGTGTTATTTGTTGACTCGCCCTTGTTTACCTAAGGGATTTTGCGTTGTTGATGTGACCTGAATTGCCTCTTGTTTCCGGTTTATAATCAAGAATATCCCATTTAATTTCAAACATCCATTTTAAAAGATTAATTAAAATAACTTATCTTTATGAATTTAACTTTTTTTATTTTATATCAAATAAATTAATGAAAAAAAATATATATAAAAATAATATTGATGTCTCCTATCATTGAAGCGACAAAATTTTCATTAAAAATATTAATAACATCAATAAGGAGTATATTTTCGATTACATTTATGCAAAATAAGATGATATATAAAATTTGCCTTGAAAAAAATATATTATGACTGATCCTTAAATTTTTTGATTAGTTATATTTATAGCGACAGGTATATAAATTTATTTTCTAAAAATACTACAATTACTATCCATTCATATACATATTTGCAACTTAATTATATTATAGAAAACATTTTGATCTTGATCATATTCAGATGACCCCTTTAACAAGATATATTCAAAGGAGAATCCTATTATTAATATAGTTGGAACCTTGTCAAACATCCTCCTTTAAATTCAATTTAGGTTGTTGATATAAACTCAGACGGTAACTAGAAATAGGAATAGTTTGCCAAGATCCGGAAGGGTATGATCAAAAAATGGAAAAGGATTTTTTATTATAATTTCATTCAAATATAAAATAATGTAAGGATAGGTGAAAAGTGAAGAAAGTCTGCAGCTAGTTGTTTTTCATTATTTTATTCCCACCACGTTGACGTTTCGATCCCGGTTGGGATCATCCTCAGAACTAATGTGTACATAACAAAAGAACGAAACAAAGATTAGCTTCGGGAAAAACATTAACAGTCATTATACATTTTTTTATCTTAGAGTACAATAGTATCTTAGAATATATTTTACAAGGCTCTTAAAATAAAATACAAAGATTTTTTAAGAAAATTTCATAATTACCAGGTGGGTGTTATGTATGTGTAAATTTGTAATTTTCAATCATATATTATATATAGAACTTAAAGATGGATTGATACAAATAGATTATATTAGTTATTATATAATTGAAAGTAAATGATCAAGAGAGATGGTCACGTCGCAAGACAAATTTGAAGTGAGTTCTGAACTCACTTCAAATTTGTCTTGCGACGTGACCATCTCTCTTGATCATTTACTTTCAATTATATAATAACTAATATAATCTATTTGTATCAATCCATCTTTAAGTTCTATATATAATATATGATTGAAAATTACAAATTTACACATACATAACACCCACCTGGTAATTATGAAATTTTCTTAAAAAATCTTTGTATTTTATTTTAAGAGCCTTGTAAAATATATTCTAAGATACTATTGTACTCTAAGATAAAAAAATGTATAATGACTGTTAATGTTTTTCCCGAAGCTAATCTTTGTTTCGTTCTTTTGTTATGTACACATTAGTTCTGAGGATGATCCCAACCGGGATCGAAACGTCAACGTGGTGGGAATAAAATAATGAAAAACAACTAGCTGCAGACTTTCTTCACTTTTCACCTATCCTTATTAAACTACCAGCTATAAGCCCTACGTATCTATAAAATAATGTATCCATCATAGAAATTTATCTAGATATTAAACAGAGGAATTGAAATTTCGCTCTTATTTTCAATTATGTAACTTGTTTGAGATTATTTTGGGGTAACAGTTAAGTTCTTGGTTACTTTCCAAAGTTAATTACCGCGATATACATTGTCCAAAGAACCTATATTAATATATTATAAGTTGTTTTATGGAGTACACAAATTACTTGATGAATCTGAGATTATTTTGGGTTATAATAGACAACTTGAATTAATCTCTTTAAATTAATTTATATAAGTTCAAAGATGGAAATAATATACTTCTATTACTAACCTGTATGAAGGCCAATTCGTAATTTGAGCTGATCTCGGGGCCGGTGACGGATGGTGAATCCTCTGACCTCTTGCAAAAGGGCAAGGGCCATCCTGGAAATCTCAGGTGCATGTAAATTTCCATTTCGTACAGGAAGTCCAGACACTACCATATATGCATCGCCAATTGTCTCCACCTAGAATAGTAACGATAATTTAAAAAAACTTTAAATTTTTACATTTTCAGAGTTTTTTACTGGTATATTCGGTTAATTATTTATCAGAAAAGGTGCACGGAATTATGTATATATAAATAGTTATCCGCTCATATTATAGGTCTCTTCAGGCATTTTTTGGTGGTGGACCAGTAATGTAACAGAGGGATGTATGGCCCTAGAGTAGATGTTGAAAGAGGTAGAAAAAACAAGAAGAAAAGTCAGCCGATGTAGTTTCTTCTTGTTTTTTCTACCTCTTTTGAAAAAACAAGAAGAAAAGTCAGCCGATGTAGTTTCTTCTTGTTTTTTCTACCTCTTTCAACATCTACCAGTAATGTTTTGTTTAGGGCAGTGGTTTCCAAACTTTGTTACCAAGCCTCCCTTAAAAAATATCTTCTCCCCTCCCCATTTTATAAAATAATACAGACACAAATATTTTTATTGCTAAAAAATTTATTAATAGGCCCTACAAACTAAGGTAAACAAAAAAAAAGATTCATAATACAATATTTTGTCTTAACATACGAGTATAATAATTTATTTCGTGTCTACTAAAATCAGTTGCCAAAAAATAAGCTTAGATTCTTGGAGTAGTATATATATTTGATTTTGTAATCACTCTAATGTCAAAGCGTTTGTTCTATTTTTTTCCTTTTTATTTAAAGAAAAAAAAATAGGTTTATACAGTTTCATTTCGAAAAAAAATTCAGGATCAATCAAAAAAATTCAACTTTATCTTTCTTCTTACGATAAATTGTAACTGTTTTTTTTTCTTTGTTATCAGAAAAGCGTCTTCATTCGGAGAAAAACTTTCTGTACATCGAGACGAAAATACTTTGGAAAAGAACAGGAGATATTTTTTTGCCAAACTCAATCAGTCTGTAAGTGGAAAATCTTTTTTATTTTATTTTTAATCAGGAAATGTGATTTAGCGAATTTTTTGTAATTGTAATAAGCTTAGTATATTGATAAATTCTTTCATAGAACGCGATGAAATAATGAAAAGGTGGTAAACAAATTTAATATACTAATCGGGCGAAATAAAAAAAGTTTAGAGAAGTGTCCCATCGCTTATTTTTCAAACATCTCTTCCATTAGTGCACCTTGATAAATATTATATGCGATTTAAATAATATAATAACAAGGCTTGATTGCTTACCTTGTAGACGTCAAAGTTTTCAATAATCGAATCGAAACACGAGTAGAGATCGTTGAGAAGATCAACAACCTGTCAATGACAAAAGTACAAACAAGTCAGGTATATAAAATATCTTTATATATATGTCAAGATGACTTGATAAGGAGTTGATGTTGTTAAAGAAACAGAATGTATTTTACAAAATAAAAAAAAAGCGAGATTTTATCAAAAGAACGAAATAAATTTCTTTGGTAATAAAAACTTAAAAAAGTTTCTTAAAAAAAAACTTTTCAAGTAGAAGCTCGTCGCCATTGGGGTGAGGAAAAAACTCAAGATGAAAATTAAAGCGATTTTTCTAATTATCTTCCAAGATAAACGTAATTTCTTACATCCACTCACCTGTAGAGGGGTGCTCTCTGCTGAGAGTGCAGTAAAGCCAACGATGTCACTAAAATAGATTGTCACACTGTCGTAGGTCTCTGCGATGACAGATTGTCCAAGGATCAACTGACTTGCCACAGATCTTAAAAAAATTTAAATAAATAAAAAATCAATTAGAAATTAAGATATGGAATTCATGTTTATTATTCCGCCGAAATTTTTTTTTTTTAAACATTCACACTTTTTTCCCATTCACACACATATGCTCACAGTCTTTTCGGCAACTTAGGCCATATATACGAGAACCGTTATTTTGATGATATACCAATAGTATAATACGCGTAATATGGTATATATATTTGGTATCCAAATGGCTTAAATAAAATCATCGGACTGCCTGGGATCCGAACCCGTTACCCTTAGCATAGAAGGCAGACGCGCTACCAACTACACCAAGCCCGAGGACTCGACCGAAAAATTCTTTCGATTTAATAATAGAAGCAACATTTTGTTTTTATATTGGTAATTAGGTCTATTCTCTAAAAACAGATGTTGAAATTTTACATCATGGGTGTTAAAAAGTAAAGTAATAACTAGGAACCGACCGAATATTCGGTTTCGGTTACGGTTTCGGCCAGTTTCGGCCAAAAATCATGGTTTCGGCCGTAGTTTCGGTTTCGGCCAAAAAGTGGCCGAACCTTTCGGCCGGCCGAAACCAGAGTCTGAAAAAATGGGATGAGACTCGCATGCAAAAAAAAAAAAGGTCAAATAATTTGCACTTGAGGGAGAAAAAATTTTAGTCTCCCTAAAAAAAAAGGTAAAATGATTTTCACGGGAGGGAAAAAAATTCAAAAAAAAAAGGGAAAATGAAAAAAAGGAAATACAAGTTTCGGTTTCAGTTACGGTTTCGGCCGAAACTAAGGTTGAGGCCGAATATTCGGTTTCGGTTTCGGCTGAAATCTTGTTTCGGTCGGACCCTAGTAATAACATTAGCGTTTAAAAATGCTTTTCTTTAAACCAAGTTTTTGAACAGCAACGTTTTACTACTATTACATTTTACTTATTAGCACCAAGTGTTAACGATCCTTATGAAGATAGCTATTTTCTGCTTGTTCGTGTTTTTACACCCTCGATAATCTTTCGCACATGTGCTATATGTTCAATATAGACCTATCAGACACACCAGCTTTAAAAAAATGCTATTATCTAATTCAAGTTTTAACAGCGACTTAACATGTTACTTTTATCTCAAAGCTGTCAAAAACATAACCTTACTTTTTGGTTAAAGACGCTATTTTTATGCATTAATTACGGCGTAAAAATATTAAAGGAAGGACCTAGACATGACATTAATTTTTAACACTCTTGACTGAATGTATTAACGCTGATTTTAGATGTTAAAAGTTAACGTTTTTAGAGTTTGTACAGAATAGAATATGTGCTTATAAAAATTGATAATTTAAGCGTGGATCTTCTTTAAGAATATTAACAAATAAAAATAAAAGATATCGTTCCAACCTCATTTCCTCTCTTTTATTTCATGAAATGAGAGAATTTCAAATGTTTTAATCCCAAGGTACAAGATTAATCTTTCTCCAGTTATTAATTATTTATTTTTGGCCGGTAGTCTTTCTTAATGGATTAGCATACTAACTAAAATTGGGAATTTTTATTTAAAAATGAACCAATTTATTATTATTCGAAATTCCTACCGGGTTTATTTATCCGAGGTGCTTTTCGTACACGAAGACACACCCCCGGCCTCTGGCCTTAACCATTCACCCCGTGAAGTTACATTATTTCCTATCTCTAACTCCTCATTCTGCTTTCATTTCTAGTTAAAGAGCTAGTTATTCCTTTTATCCAACCTAATCTATGCTAGGGAGGATGTTCTAATTTGAGGAGGCACTCCCTCAGCACCGGCGTGTATCCTACTCTCTTCGAAAAATGCATCACTGAGAGCGAATCCCTTTACGTCCCTTCTATAGGAAGATGCCTTCCTCGTAGAGGCCACATTATCCAGCCACGATCTGCTTTTCAAATAATATAATTTTATACTTTCATCGTTATTATCATCATTATATAAATGAAAAGAAGAATTTAAGAAGTGATAAATTGAACATTTTGAAATTGTGCGGAAAAAAGATCTTTTTCTAAAATCCCGAGAGAATTCGCAATATATAGGTTGAAGCCTTCGAAACCTCTATTTCCCTGGGGGAGAAAACGCTTGAGACTCAACCAACTTTAATTGATGACAAGCAAGATTTATACAATGCCAACGGTAAAAAATAGTACGTTTAATAATTAGTTTTAGAGACTGACTAATACAAGAAGGATCTTGAGATTACACCTGGGAACAAGTACCCCAACAAAAAGTTGCTTGCTCTTAAGCTAAGCTCAGAGGCGTAACTACATTGATCGGCGCCCCCCCTCACCCCGCAGGTACAAGAATATCGCCCCCTCCCCAAAAAGAAATATTTAAAAAAAAATTTGTTAATATAGAATTTCAAAAATTTAAAATTTAAATACATTTTATAATTTAAAAAAAATATTTTAGAGATATAGAGAAAAAAAATATTTTAAATAGAAAATTTGCTCTAAAGTGGCTCTAATTTTATATTTTCAAGATTTTTTTAAGACGTCACCCCCTAAAAATATTCACTCTTGAACAGTGTTATTTATGAAACAGTTTTATTAAGATATATTAATGCAGCGTTTTACAAAGTGTGAGGCGCGCCTCCCTGGGGAGGCGCGGACTAGTCTAAGGGGAGGCGCCAATATTGGCCACCAAGATCAATTTTCCAAATGATTGCTAGTTTTATAAATAAAATAATAAAATTTAGAAGATTCTGGAATGGAGGTTTTCCTTAATTAAAAAATATTTTTATATAAATTTATATTTTTTAGTATTATAAATTTTTGCTTTTGTATTATTTTATTAAATGGGTGGGCGTCATACGATTAAATTTTTTTAAGGGAGGCGATGTAACATAAGGTTTGGAAACCACTGGCCTAAAGTAAGACTCATTCTAGAAAATTATACTGTACTATGTGTAAAACCCAAAGGCGGATCCAAGGGAAGTTTTTCTGGGTTTTAATTTTTTTCTGATTAGACGCGAAGCTCGCCGAAGGGGATAGCATTGTTAATTATTTTATTCATTAAGATTGGATTTCAAATGGCTTAAAAAAGAATGCTTGGACCCCAACATATAAATATTCTTAATAACGGTTAATAACGGTTATCGTAAAAAGTCTTATATGACCTAAGTTGCCTAAAAGACTGTGAAAGTGTGTGTGAATGGAAAAAAGTGCGTGTGTTAAAAAAAAAAAAAAGATTAGATTAGGGGTTGAAAAATTGAAAAAATGTTTTTTTAATTTTTTTTTTTTTTAGCTAAATCGAAGCCAAATAAATAGAAAACATTCAAAAAATAGCGTTGATTATTATTTTGTTTACGGGGGATGAAGGGTTGATTATTTAAGAAAGGCCTTGGAATATTCCAAATCATTTGTTGACATTATTTTCCAGTTCTAAATATAGTTAGATTAGAGTAAAAGTTTTTTTTTTCTTTTTAATAAAAAGGGAATTGTTATTTTCATCTATTTATTCCTAAACAGAGAGACAGAGACGAATCTCTCGTTCAGTCGAGTCGCGCGCGTTGCCGGGGGGGCAGGCGCCGACGGCTGGTTGCTCCCTTTTTTTAAGTTGTGTTTTAAGTGATTTAAGGTGAATAATTAATATAGTGTAACCCACCCTAACCTCACCGTCAGCAAACACACCCTCTTGAGAGTCTTATTAAAGGTAATTATTATGCATTTTATCGTTGAAAAAAAAATGATAGAAACAAATAATTTGACTGCGAAAAACGATTCTTTTGAATATGAAATTAAATATTTTGTATTTCACTAAGGGTAGAGGGAGAATATAAGCTGTTGAAAGGGGGAGGAGGAGTGTAGGTGTCATTGAAAAAAAAATAGTTTTTATTTATTTATTTTTTTTTAAACAATCACACCCCGCATTGAGGGGTCTGCGGAGCTGTTATTTACGCCCCTGGCTAAGCCTAATAAACAAAAAATAATATTTAAAGCCGCGACGAATATAATTTCTGTTCAAACTTACTTGGGTAAAAGTTGATAGAGGAGTTCTTCACATTTCCTTTTCTCTTCTAAATAATCGGCTGTCCGTTCTTCAACTAAAGCTTCGAGATTATTCGCATATTGTTCCATCCGAGAAAGTAAATTATCTAAAATATTGTTACTCTCATAATCCCTGCAAAGAAAAGAAATCAAAATTATTACACATTTATATTATAATTATAATTAACAAAATTAAACTTAATTTTATTATGGAATTTTTTGACCCCATTTTGTATTAATTATTTATTAAAATATAAATATTGAACAACGTTTCGACTATTTATTCTGCATTAAATACATATAGAATGGGAGAGAGCCAGTATAGGTGCAGCAAATAAGGAGAGCCTTTGGATGTCAATTGACGAAAAGGATATTTGGCATCCAAAGGCTCTCTTTATTTGCTGAACCTGTACTCTTCCATTCCATAACATCAACAGCAACTTCTCTTCAACTAATATTAAATATATATAGGCTTATGTATATTTTTAACAAATAACTAATACAAAATGTTGTCTAAAAACTTACATAATAATAATATTAATAATAATACTACAAAAGCTTTAATAAACTTAAACTTAATTTCTTTAGTCTTATGTGACAGATACATTGTCGTTAAAATCATGGGATCATTCATGGGTGTATACAAGGAAGGCAAGGGGGGTCCAGATCCCTTCCCCAGCCTTCAGCGGGGTCCCCTTATACTCAAAATTCGCTCTAACAATTTTAATTAAAATTCATAAATTATTTTTTAGATCCTCTTTAAAATATAATATCATTTTGCTCTCAAAATTGTTTGAAATATACTTTATTTTACATTGTACTCCTAATATATCGACGGAAACTAAATATATGACGACACAAAAAATCTGGTGTGACAAGCACAGATCGCAACTTTCAAATACCAAAAGAAAGTTTTGTGCTGTGCGATCAGTCACACCAGATTTTTTTTTTCAAATAATTTAGTTCTCTTAATCCAGTTGTGGATTCCCTACTGAAAAAAAATTTTTCTTGATATTACGATTCGGCCGGACTCCTTTTGTCTTATCCAGAAAGCCATTAATATAATTTTTGGTGGTAACCAACTTGTAGATGTGATCCTTTTGATCTCAGGATTAGAAAGACCTTAACTCTTAACTCGACCCTCTAATCCACTTCAATTATTAATTAGAATAAAACAGTAAAGTTGATTTGACATTAATAATAATTAATATGAGTTTGAATGCTTAATAAAGTGATAGGCTTTACATACCATAATACTTAATTAAACAAAAGAGAAGCTTTTGAATTCCATTTGCAACATGGAAACGAAAAGGGTTATAGGTATATCTCGCTCTCTCTCTTTCTCTCAATTTACTTTTTAATCATAATTCATTCCTTATTATAAAATTTACTCTTCTCTCAAAAGGCGGCGTTCTTCTCTCTCTCTGTTTATATCCCTCACTACTCTTCTCTTTTTAACGAGGAGAAAATTGAGAAAGTTTAAGAAGTACTAAGACCATAATCAACTTGTTGATATTAATATTTAATTAATTAAATTTTAATTATCGTCAAAAATGTTTGACAGGATTAATATTAGTAATTATTTGGGGGTAATTTGATATTTGAAATGTATTTTAATATGGTGATGAATGAGGAGAAAATAATGATACAAAAATCATGTAATGAACAATTCGTTTATTATGATTATTTTTACTTTCTCTTACCTATGTATGTAATATAT
Source organism: Euborellia annulipes (assembly GCA_023213315.1). NCBI lineage: Eukaryota > Metazoa > Arthropoda > Insecta > Dermaptera > Anisolabididae > Euborellia > Euborellia annulipes. The sequence continues at coordinate 6,597 of JAKCPI010029671.1, read as the reverse complement.
AGTGAGAAAGTATTGCGATGATGTTAAAAATTCGATGTCGAGATGCATATTTTTAGGTTCCCTGAGTCCAAAAAAGTGGGTCCCGCAAAATGGTTTGTCTGTGTGTCTGTGTTCAATTGAAAGCATAAAGAAATTGAGCGACGAGGCTGAAATTTTATATTTAAGTTAGTTACTCCCCTGAGGAGTGAAAATAAGCCTTTAAATAAAATCGCCCAAAAAGTACTAGTACTTTTCTGATGTACTTTTTTTTTCGATTTTCTCAAAATACACTACAACGATTTTGATTAAAATTAATAAATCAATTATTTTTTAAGATGTACTTTAAATTGTATATTCTCATTTTACCCTTGAATTTTTTTGAAGACTACTTTACTCTTGTACTCCATAAGAAAGATAGGAGAAATGATTCCATGGTAACAAAATATAAATAATTTCCCATACTTATAAATTTTGCATCTTGAATTCAAATGTGCGACCAGTCACACCAGATTTTTTTTATAGTAAATTTTCCCATGTGAAAATCACATGTTGTGAAAAACATTCGACCTTTTTTTTTTTAAATTTTATAAATTTAACTTTGAATTGTTATGTCACACTTAACCTTACCAAACCCCCGGGTCCCCCATGTCACAATTAGTAACGTTTTGTCCAGACCCCTCCCCCTCCCCCTCTAAAACGTTAAGTAATATGAGGACGACCCCTAGGTTAATAACATTTTATTAATTCCAAATGAACCCGAAAAAATAAATATTTTGATTAAATTATGTTAGTTTGTATATTCCAAATAATTTAAAAAAACGAGATCTACGGTATTTTAATTATTAAATTAAATCTTTCACAATTATCATTGACTGCCCTCTTTCAAACGCCATCCCTCGTTCTTAACTAGAATCAGGACTTTTTATTATTAATATATCGTCAAATAAAAGTATATTAAAAAAAATAAATATTTTAATACATGTATTTATCTTATTTGCTTTATATTTGTTATCAAACATATTATTATGTGAAGGTTTGAGTTTCAACAATTCTATTGTATTGAAATTAGCTTTAAAAAAATATATTTTATTGATATAATTTAATCTATATTTTATAAGTTTATCATTTGATCATTTATTGAATCTAATTTTAGCTTCTATTGTTGCCAGGCGGCCTCCCCTCCATTGTCGGCTCCCCCACTCCCGCCTGAGCGGCGACCGCTGAGTCAGCAGTCAGTAGCCAGCAGGCCGGCATGCAAGCGAGCGAACGTGCACCAGGCTCTCTCTCCTCTCCCGCCTTCTCTCTCTCTCTTCGTTAATATCCTCTCGAAATCATCACCACCAGGTAATTATCATTCAATTATTTATTTTTCAAGGAAAATAAGTAAAAATTCACTGAAAAGTAATCAAATAAATGGTGTTTTATCATATTTTAAGAGATTTTTTAAAATCATTTCATATTTATTTCAATTGATTTGGCCATTCGATGCCGAAAATTATATAATCATGCATAAAACCGGTCAATAAGTACTAGTACTTTACTGATGTACTTAATAGTATATATGGGTTGTTTTGGTAACAAAATATAAATTTTTTTCTTTGTTTAAATCTTGAATTTCACAAAAAATCTGTTGTAAGAAGCCCAGAACACACAAATACCCAAAAAAGTTAAGAGAAATTTGTGTGCTATGCGACCATTCACACCAGGTTTTTTTACTGAGATCTTTTTTTTTAAAATAACTTTTGTTTTTATTTCTACGCCATATGAAATATGTTTGGGAATTTTATTAAGAATTTTTAATACATTTCTTAGTGAGATAAGAATTAAATAATTTTACTAAATGTGCCCATTTGAATTTCTCCTCTAATAAAAAAATAAAAAAAGCAAACTTATCTCTTAAATAGAAAATTATTCTATTATCTTTCTCTCACCTAAAGTTTCAAATCATATAAAGAGAAAATAATATCCGAAGCCATGTCATAAAACAGCTTCACAAGTTCAATATAATCGAGACGTATAGAAAGAAATGCTCCCCTTATTCAAATTAATTTTTAAATAATCTCTTATGAGTATAATTTCCAAATTTTTTTTTTTTTTAATAAATTAATTTTTTCTCTACAATTTGGGAATAAATTAATACCAAAATACTATTTTTAAATATTAACGGTCAGTCTCCATATTCATCCCTAAAAATGATAAATCTATCTATCATTAATAAAAAAAAAAAGTTATAGATAGGACAATAAAGTAACTGTAGGCCTGCCTATTGGTAGCTAAATTCTGAGGTTTGAAGTGTGACATTTAATTAAAGAATTTTTGATAAATATAATCAAATTCTCAACATATTTCGCCCTGGCCCTTATAGCAAAATTCAATATCGGAAACGAAAATACCTGTTTGAGGGCTTCAAACGCCTAATAGGTCTATAAAATTTAGTGTGTCTCCGCCTTAAATAAATTCACTATTCATATTATCAAAAGTAAATCCGAAATAAAAGCAATAAATACTGATAAAAATGTATTTTTGCAAATTTTTTCATAGAATAATCTTTGTTTCGTGACATAGTCAAAATAAGTTTGACATATTTTTAAAGATCGTTCAAGAGGAAAATATTAGACTTTTATATATAAGGGTGGATATAAGAAATTTGTTGGAAAAAACTGATAAAGAATCCATTTGGGAAAGCGAATTTATTTGGAGAGAAGTTCAATCGAACAAATCCGAAAATCTAACCTAAATTTGATAAATTTAAAGAGTAAGTCATTGATAGTCACGGGAAGTGGGTTCGGACCCCAGCCAGTCCGATGAATTTATAATTTAGATATCAAACGGTATTAATAAATATACCTGTACTCCAATATACAGTACATCGTAATTTAATATACAAGTTTCGTTTAAAGTCTCTATGACCTAAGATGCCGAAAAAGACTTAAAAAAAAAAAAAAAAAATCATAAATAATGACCCAATTAAATTAGAACAAACATTCACAAAAATGGATTAATGCAAGGAATAAATAATTTTTTTAAAGCCTTTTCGGCTACAGAGGCCATTAGGGGTTATTACTTTAATATTGAAAGTATGAAAAATTCGTTTGATTGTGGTTATCCCACCAAATTTTTTTTTTTTTTTTTGTTTTTATAAATTTTGATTGAAGCCCACTTCACATTCGATTGGGGAGAAGCCTTCCTGGCTAGCGCGAAGGCGAACCTTGCGGCTAGTGTTTATATAAAATTTTCACTTTTATTTTCTAGCGATAAAGTTAAATTCACCACCATAATCTTCCGTTTTATCATTATTTCTTTAGATAAAGACAATTTAGTTTATATAACTTTTATTTTGATTATCCTTAAACAAACAATTTTAAGGGACTTTTTATTATATGTTTAATGGCGGTTACCCTCTCCCCCCACTCTAGTTTTTTATATAAATCCTTATATATTTTTTAAAAATTATTTATTTCCAATTCTATTATAAATATATTTATTTGAGCATAGGCTTATTTCAAAAATTGTAATGACATTTAATATAGGAATTTCTTAATCAGAGTGAACAATTTCTCATTTTTGTATCAATTTCCAGGAATAATTTATTCTCTTTCATATGACACCAAGTACTGTATAACTTAAATATGACACATAAAATGCTTAATTAATTTGATTTACATTTTTTAATTAAATCGATTAATTTGGAAAATATTTCAAGACACCATAAATATAGATACCGTACTAGGAGAGTGAGGCTTTTAATAACAAATTTTGTTATGCGCCTTAAAAGAAGCAACCAAATATTCATTTTAAAAGTTCTAGACAGTTAATTCATTTTCATATCCTTCGCGACCAAACTCGTAAATCTCAATTAGTAAATGAAAACCTTATTAATATTTAATATATTTCGTTTTGGTATTGAAACCCTCCCCCCATGTGATTTAAATAATTGAACAAACAAATATTTCCAATTAAAATGAATTAATCATCGATTCCGATTTTTTCCAATTTTTTCTTGGTATTGTTTTGCAATTAATTTTATTTATTAAAAAATCTCCAAGCTATTTTTTTCCTGTCTTTAAGGGTTCCCTTGAACCAGGTCACGAGCCTTGTCCCTTCTCAGAATTTTTTTGTGACTTGATATTTTAATAGGTAAAGAAAAAAGCTTACATGCAAAATGAGAATATACATTTTAAAGAGCATCTAAAAAAGAGTTGATTTATGAAGAATTGTTCCAGTGAATTTTGGGAAATTAGAAAAAACTAAAAAAGTACATCATTAAAATAGGCCTACTAGTAACCTATCTTCTGGCCGATTTTGATCAAAAGCTCATTTTAATTGTCCGGGTACCTAACTTATAATAAGCTTATAAAATATAAAATTTTAATCTCTAAACTTGTTTCCTTCATGATAAAAAATGTCAAAAGAGAGACAAACACACAGACCAATTTGTGGGACCTACTTTTTTGAACTCAGGGGACTTCAAAACGTGTAATTACATCAAAATCTCAACATAGGATTTTTGGCATGATCGCAATACTTTCTCACTATATATTACATATATAAATAGGTAAGAGAAAGTAAAAATAAAGACACATGCTTGGACATTATAATTTAGTACTGATAGATAGTCTATACCTACCAGTAGATTTTTTTTAACACTCACACTTTTTTCCCATTCACTCTCACACTCACATACGCAGAGTCTTTTCGGCAACTTAGGCCATATAAAACTTTTTACGATATTCAGTATATTAGTAATTATAAATATTTGGGAGTCATGGCATTGTTATTTAAGCCATTTGGTATCAAATAAAAATCATCGGACTGACTGGGATCTGAACCCGCGACCATTGGTATACAAGACAGGCGCGCTACCAGCTAAACTAAAAGCCCGAGGGCATATACTAGTAGATAATCGAGAAAAAGATCTTTTAAAATTTTTTTCTTCACCAGAAATGTATTTTTCTCTGTCACTGTTTTATAAAATTTCATGCTCCGATTCTTCTTTCTTTACCCCATTTCCGAGATACGGAGTTGCCAAAAAAAAAAAAGAAATAGAACAGAACCATTCGTCACACGGTCTAGCGCCTGATGAAATGAAATCATATAAAAAGAAATAGATATAAATTTACTAACCAGCAAATTTTTTGTTTCATTGATTGTTTAATAATAAATTTAAACGGGAAGATAATAAATTAGTGCTTTTTTTCATCTTTTTAAGAAATGAAAACAAAACTTCTATGAGCTTACTATAGTATATAGTAATAGTACTATATAGTAAATTAAAAGAAAATTCCATTGGTGAAAAAAATAAATATTTTTCAACACTTATTAATATTATTTTACGTGAATGGCCTTAATAGTCGGCACGCCCATATCTAAAATAATAGTAATAATATTGTTTTATTTTTATTTTTCTCTGAACTAAAGGAACTTAAATTTCCTCTTCTAAACGCCACTGCTACTACTGTATACCCATTCAACCATGATTTATTTTTCTTCATACTGGACGATATATATAAATATATTTTTTTTTTAATAAAGACTATCGGTGTTTTCTGATCAATACCCTTTCTTAAAGCTGTAAATTGTAAAGAAACTCTCCGGACGAATGAGCAACCGGCTCTCACGGAAAAAGGGCAAACATTTAATAAATAAAAAAAGAATGTTTTAGATGTCAGGCTTCATTTTAGTTTTAAAAGTATTTTTCCCCAAAAAAAAAAAAAAAAAAAAAAAGAAAAACTTTAGGAATTTTATTGTCATATTCGATTAGTAAATCAATGTGTGAAATTTAATTCATTTATAAGAGATGTGTTTTTAGTTCAATAACCTTGTTCGAAAACTTTTCCAATAATACGAAAATATAAAAAGTAAATATAGAAATTACTAGGGCCTATTATGGTAGAATCAAAATATTCAAACTAAATTTTATATTATATAAATATTTCTACATTATTAAAACCAAGCCGGGTCCCCCGTGGTCGAGATGTTGACAAATAATAATAATCTTAAAGTCAAGGGGTGTGGCAGACCGATGAATATTTGTTTAAATCATTTGAATACCAAATGATATAAATAAACATGCCTTGACCCCCAATATACCGTATATCGTATTTAATATAAGTATCGTTTAAAGTTTATATGGCCTAAGTAGCCGAAAAGACTAAAAAAAAAAAAAAATTAAAATTGTTTCCAATTATTATAATTTGAATTTGATTTTTATATTCTTATGATTTGTACTTTCTCTTATCTATATATACTGTATTTGTGAACAATTTAAAGCATTGAAGCAATTGAGTAGGAGGTTGAAATTTTATACTTTAGTTAGGTACCCCCCAGAAGCGTGAAAATAATCTTTTAATCAAAATCAGCCAGAGAGTACTAGTACTATACTGATGTACTTTTTCAGTTTTTTCGATTTTCCCAAAATTCGCTCCAACGATTTTGATTAAAATTCAAAATCAATTATTTTTTAGATTCTCTTTAAAATGTATATTCTCATTTTACCCTTGAAATCTTTTGAAGCACACTTTAGTCTTGTACTTCATAGGAAAGATAGCAGAAATGGTTTCCATGGTAACAAAATATAAATATTTTCCCTTTCTCTTACCATTAGTAAGAGAAAGTTGT
>JAKCPI010029670.1:0-18434 GCA_023213315.1 Euborellia annulipes | reverse complement strand
ATCTTTCTTATACTTGTAAAAGAAAAAGAAGTCCATTTTTTTTCGATCAGTGACAGTACTAGTGCTTTTTGGCCGATTTTGTTCAAAAAGCTTATTTTGAGCGTCTGGGAAGGTACCTAAGTTAAATATAAAATTTCAATCAGGTAGCTCAATTCCTTCATGCTAAAAATCGTTACACACACAGACACACACACACACACACACACAGACCAATTTGCGGGACCTACTTTTTTGGACTCAGGGGACCTCAAAACATGTATATCCATCAAAATCTTGACATCGAATTTTTGACATGATCGCAATACTTTCTCTCTATATATATTTCATATAGGGTAAGAGAAAGTAAAAACATGAAAATATTTATATTTTGTTACCATGGCAACCATTTCTCCTATCTTTTCTAAGAAGTACAAGAGTAAAGTGGTCTTAAAGATTTCAATTGCAAAATGAGAATAGACATACTAAAAGTACTAGTACTTTTCGTTATTGAGATATTTTGTTCACAGACACACACACACACACCCCTACAGACCATGTTGCAAAAACCACTTTTTGGACTCAGGGGACTTTAAAACGTGTACATCCGTCAAAATCTCGACATCGAATTTTTGACTTGAATCCAATACTTTCTCTCTATATATATTCACAAATAGGTAAGAGAAAGTAAAAAACATTTGATGACCAGCACATCCCATAACTTTCAATTCAAAAAGGGCACATCAGATTTTTTGTGCCGAGATATATTTAGTTGCCAATAGTATTAAAACCCAAGAAGGAAAAAATTTATAATCGGAAGAAAATGTCTATATTTTGTTAATATGCCAACATTTTCTACTATCTTTTCTATCACTTACAAGAGTCAAGTGGTCCTCAATTGAGGATATATATTTTAAAGAAGATCTCTTTTATGAAAATTAATCAAAATCGTTAGAGCCAATTTTAAGAAAATGGGAAAATACAAGTACTCTTTGACTAATTTTATTCGAAAGATTATTTTTGCATGTCAGTGGGATAACGAACTCAAATATGAAATTTCAACCTCTTAGCTCATTTCCATCTTGCTTTATTTTGATCACCCACAGAAAGGACAGACAGACTTTTTGTACCAACGGGGATTTCCCCACCCCTGTACGGTTATTTTAAACTTAATTCAGCCGACTTCAAAAAGTGCATTTCTATCAGCATCTCAACAACCAATTTTTAAAATGATTGTAATACTTTCTTTCCATATATTAACATATATAGGTAAAAGAAAGTAAAAAAAAAAAATTCATTTTCACATTTATATTTTTAAATTAATCAACCTAGTCCTATAAAAAGAAACTTTCATATTCTTTGGAAATGTTAATTATCCCAAACGAGTGGTTTCACAAGTCTTAAGATCTTCATCAATTATTAATCACCCTGTCAAGCTCTTCTCAGTAGCTTCTCTCTCCCTCTTTAAAGAGAAAATAGATTTTATAGTCAAGATTCTTGTAATAAAAACATTAAATTACTTTGTTTAAAGTTAAATTCTTATCAATATTAACAAAAAAAAATATAGCAAAAACAAAAGAGAAAATAAACTTCGTGTTATGCAAGAATTGGAATTGCATTGTTACAATATTATATGGGTTTGAATTTAAAAAATCTGGTGTGACTGGCGCACAGCACACAACTTTCTCTTACCTTCGGTAATCGAAAGTTGTGCTCTGTGCTTGTCACACCAGATTTTTTGTGTCGACATATATTTAGTTTCCGACAGTAGGGTACAATTGAATTCAAGATGTAAAATTTATAAGTATGGGAAAATATTTATATTTTGTTACCATGGCAACCATTTCTTCTATCTTTCTATGGAGTACAAGAGTAAAGTGGTCTTCAGAAGATTTCAATGACAAAATGAGAATATACATTTTATTGAAGATCTAAAAAATAATTGATTTTTGAATTTAAAAAAAATCGTTGGAGCAAAATTTAGAGAAAATCGAAAAAAACTGAAAAAGTGCATCAGTAAAGTACTAGTACTCTTTGGTCGATTTTGTTCAAAAGCTTCGTGTCACGTCCCAGGGGGTGCCTAACTTAAATATAAAATTTCAACCTCCTAGCTCTTTTCGTTCTTGAGATATTTTGTTCACAGATAGACACACACACAGACAGACAGACAGATACACACACAGACAGACCATGTCGCGAAAACCACTTTTTTGGATTCAGGGGACCTCAAAACGTGAAGATCCATCAAAATCTCGACATCGAATTTTTGACATGAATCCAATACTTTCTCTCTCTATATATATTACATTTATACATAGGTAAGAGAAAGTAATATTCTTCTGTTTACTTTCATATAATTAATTGAAATGAAAATTGTAATAGAATTGATAAAATTTATATAACTTTTGATTACGTAATTTGGTTAGATCATATGTTCGATCTCTAGTTGTTATTAAATTAAACTAGTTTTGTTTATATACAAAACAGGATTGTTTTGAAATATGGAATGGAATTGCTGACAGACATTCGAAGAAAACTTCTTGGTTAGATTCGGTTTGATCAGTTGAGTCTAAACAAAATATTGAACAAGCATTCGAATGGAAACATTGGAGGAACAGTCAAACCAATTGAATCCTCTCGGCATTGAAATGATCAAATTTGTTTAAATTCATGTCCGGAATTTTGTATGTAGGCTACCTAGTATCTTCAAAGAGAGAAAGGAAAATAAAACAACTTATTTTTACAATTAAATATGGCCTATATACAGTTTTTATAAATATTTAAAAGGGTTTTTTAAAGTCACTACAAACTCTATATAAAATTGAAATTGGAGTTTTGTTTAGCCCAATTTTTGTTGGAAATTTTCTATTGTTTAGTTGATTGGAAGAGATGATGATGATGGGTGGGGTTTCCTTAATACTTTGTTTATAAAAAATTAAAGAAAAATATCGTTTAATTTTTATTGGTTTGAATATATTTATCTATTGATAAGTTATAAAATAAATAGGCCCTATTATGCAAAACACTCTTTTAATTTTTTATCAGGAATTTTTTAATAAATATGAAAAAAAAACTTTTAATATTTGTTTAATAATTTTGGTATCGTGATTAATATGAGTGAAAATAATAAATATTAAAATTTAAAAAATTTGGTAAAAGAATAGCAGCCCACTCTAACCAAGGGGGATAAAAAGGGGGAGGGGAAAAGGGTAATTACCCCCCTCCCCCTTGAGTTAAAACAAACAAACTTTTATTTTCTTCCTATGATGTGACTATTGGTCATTATAGGTCTTCGGACCTAAGCACCCATACAAAAAAAAAAAAAAAAAAAAAAAATTTTTTTTTATAAATTTATTTTGAATGTAAAAATTTTAAAAATTAATACTTAAAAATTTACTTTAAATATATTTTTACCCAAATATTTTTTCAAATCTGGGGGGGTAATTACCTCCTTTGTGGGCGTTCTTTCCGTTTGATTTTTTGGATGAAGGCTTACCTGCCTTCCAGGAGTGCTCGCGTTCGCGTGTGTCTCAAGAAAGAGGAGGAACTGCATTTTAGATTTAGATGACCGCCCGGTCATAGATAGTGTGAGATTAGGTTAGTTTTTAGGGAAGACCTCGTTGAGCCCAAAAAAGCAGTCTACAAAGTAAGTTAAAGACATTTGCAATATTTTTTCATAAAATATTGCGTATCGTCTAATGATATAAACTAATCCTTTTACTCTTCTTTTGTTTTAGATGGTTAAAGTGGGAGTGGGGGCTGAGATCCTCAAGATTCTTCAGGGCATAACCAACTGGATCTATTCGTAAGTATTTATAATATTATGCTAAATTTAACAAGGCTATTAAAAAACTAGCTTAACACTTTAATAAAATAAATTTTTAATGTTTTCATTTTTAGAGATAAAATATTTTTATTTCCAAAGGATATCACTGAGCTAGAAACTATTCTGTTCTATAAAGTCTCTGTTTTATAATATCTCAAGAAAAATTGCATTGTAGGTTAATTTGTCAAATTCTCTTAATTCATTTGATGAATTTTCAAATTAAAATTTCTTTTTGTTTTTAAGGATCCGTTGGCAGCGGCGTAACCAGCCTTTGAGGGCGGGGGGCGAAGCTCAACTAGGGCGCCGATTTTCCGGGGGCTCCGCCCCTTTGGACCCCCTTGCTCGCCTTCGGCGAGCAATTTGCCACCTTCGGCGGGCAAATTTCTTGCATCCAATAATTTTCTCAGCGAATTTGTTTATATTTACATGTTTTTTAATGAGACCTGTATGATTTTGTTTTGATTTTTCTTTGCTTTTACGAAAAATGTCGTTTTCTTCTGTGATTATTTCAAAAACTATTCAGTTTTCGAAAAAATATCAAAGAATAAAAACTTTTTAAAATTGAGTATTTTATTTCGACGGGCATGCAAATGAAATTTTATTTAAAAATTGCTAGGCAATCGTTCATTCATTCACTAAATCTCGGGCGGGAATGGGCGGGTTTGAAAAAATTCCGGGCGGGCTCGGGCGGGCCTGAAGAATGGTAAAAGCCCTTTCATTTTGAGAAAATCGAAAAAAACTGAAAAACTACATCAGTAAAGTACTAGTACTTTTTGGCCGATTTTGATTAAAAGCTTATTTTCACGTTCCCGGGGGTGTTTAATTTAAATATAACATTTCAGTCTCATTGCTCAATTCCTTCATGCTTAAAAAAAGTTTTGAATTCCAAAAAATTAAATATTAAGGCTTATACGAATCCTGAGTAAATCTCCACAGCCTTAAAACATCAAATTAAGGCTTATATATTGCAAAATAAAAAAAATTTTAATTATAAAGCCTCTATATACGTTATTTATTGTTTTTGGAATTAAATTCATTTAAAATAGTAGAATTCAAGTTGTAATATAATTTTAAAAGAAAACAATCAGTTTTTTAAGACAATCGATGAAAAGAATATGATAAAATCACATTCGCTGGGCTATATCTTAGAGGCCGTAGGGCGCCTATGCCGGTTTCGGGGGGCGCCAAGGGCTCGATGCGTCTGGGGCGGGGGGCTCGAGCCCCCCCTCGCCCCCCAACCTTACGCCACTGTCCGTTGGTTTCTTTGGATCCTGCCAATCGAAAATGGATCTTTACTATAAGAGAAAAAAGTTTTTCGGATCAGAACGGCTACAAACCTGACTACCTTCAGTGAGCATACACGTCTTGATTGAGAAACCTCTACTTGGGCAGCAGGACTGTTTCGCTCAGCTGCAGGATTCCTACAATTTCTACATTTTGGTGAGCATATTTATATATTTTTTTTTTTAACTCACACTTTTTTTCTCATTCACACTCACACTCACACACACATTCACACTGTCTTTTCCAACTTAGGCCATTTAAGGCTTTTTACGATACTCGTTATTTGTAAATATATCTTTTTGGGGGTCCAGGCATTCTTATTTAAGTCATTTGGTATAGAAATGGCATAAATAAAATCATCGGACTGCCTGGGATCCGAACGCGCGACTTTTGGTATGCGAGGTTAGCACGCTAACCCCTACACCATGCCCCGAGGGCCAAATTATGCTTTATTTGCATAATAAAATGACTCGGACCAAGGCCAGCCTGAGAGCAAAATGCTGTTTGCGCAAGGATGAACTTTGGCCCCTTTGTCCGGAGAGTTCCAATCGAAAAAAAAGTCGGAGAAATTTTCTGATGCCCCTGTAGTGTACTTGTAGCCCTAACCTCTTTCTTTTGGAATTTAAAGACATTTTTATGGATTATCCATTAAATTGTTATCGATGGCTATTGGGAATAGGACAGTTTAAGTTTAAAATATTGATATATTCAATAATTTGTTCATATTGCGTCAATCGCTAAACTTCTCATTCTATTGATATTTTATATCATAAGCTTGAAAAATAAAATAAAAAATCTGGTGTGACAAGTACAGTACACAACTTTCGATTACCGAAGGTAAGAGAAAGTTATGTGCTGTGCTTGTCACACCAGATTTTTTGTGTCAATATGTATTTAGTTCCCGACAGTACAGTACATTCGATTTTCAAGATGTAAAATTTATTTGTGAAAATATTTATATTTTGTTACCATGGCAACCATTTCTCCTATCTTTTCTATCAGTACAAGAGTAAAGTGGTCATCAGAAGATTTCAATGACAAAATGAGAATATACATTTTATAGAGAATCTAAAAAATAATTGATTTTTGAATTTAAAAAAAATCGTTGGAGCGAATTTTGAGAAAATTGAAAAAAACTGAAAAACTACATTAGTAAAGTACTAGTACTCTTTGGTCGATTTTGTTCAAAAGCTCCGTGTCACGTCCCAGGGGGGTGCCTAATTTAAATATAAAATTTCAGCCTCCTAGCTCTTTTCGTTCTTGAGATATTTTGTTCACAGACAGACCATGTCGCGAAAACCACTTTTTGGATTCAGGGGACCTCAAAACGTGTATATCCATCAAAATCTCGACATAGAATTTTTGACATGAATCCAATACTTTCTCTCTCTATATATTAACATATATAGAGGTAAGAGAAAGTAAAAATAAAAAAATAAAAGTGAAATAGGCTACTTTTAAATGAATTAGTCAAATCAAGCACCCTAACACTAGAGTGGCCCTCTCTAATATCGTCAATCTATCTGGATGTGTGTGATACAAACAAACCAGGCGGGCCGTGTTAAATCAATATCGGCTGTAGGGTTTCATCCCGTTGCCCTTGGTGGCAAAGAAGCCCTTCTCAATGGGATTCTGGGCTCCTCTAGACCCCGGTAATGGCTTAAGACAGTCCCGGGTCCTCGGTTAATGGCAACACCTCAACCCATTCACTTTTGGTCCTGGTTCAATTAGCCAACGGCCAACTTCATTAACACATAACGTTGTAGATAGCTGGCATCGTTTTCTGCATGATATTGCAGCCACCTTGAGTATATATCTTTTTTTAATAAAAATTATCATATTGGCAACATCTGGTAAATTTCATTAAGGGATTATATTAATAAATATTCTAAACAAAAATAATTTCTCAAAGAAATTAAAAAGTATTATTATTAGTCTAGCAATGCAAAATATTTGTCCAGGGAATGAGTACAATTCATGTAATTAAATAAAAAATTTTGTATGAAGCTTATTGTTCTATCAATGGGACTTGCTGCATTTATTTCCCAGCCAATTTTTTTTAATACAATATTTATGTACAAGTTGCTCTTTTTTTTAGCACATATATCTTGCCATTTCATTTATCAAATGAAGAAATAGAGGCAAAAAAAAAGAAAAATACATTTAAGTAGTCAACCCAAACGATCAACTCTCGATTTTTTAAAACTAATAATCTTAATTACATATCTTTCATCAATCAAACAGCAACTTATTTTTGAAATCCAATCTTAACTAAAAGATCTCTTTGCCCTTGGGCTTGGTGTAGTGGCTGACGTGCTGGCTTTCTATACCAAGGGTCGCGGGGTCGGATCCCAGGCAATCCGAGGATATTATTTAAGCCATTTGGATACCAAATGGCTTAAATAAGAATGCCTGGACCCCCAATAAATATGTATTAATAAATTACGTTTAAGTCTTAAATAGCCTAAGTTGCCGAAAAGACTGTGTGTATGTGTTTGTTAATGTGAGTGCGAGTGGGAAAAAAAGTGTAGGTGTTAAAAAAAAGATTTCTTTTTAATTCTTTATTTTTCCAAACTTAATAAAGGCATTTTTTTTTCAAAGTATTTTATGCCTCAAGTTCCTTGACTTGTTAAATTAAAATTACTGAGGTTAATTAAAATTAAATTAATTTTATTAGAAATATAATGCTGCTAGGTTAGTTTTTTTGTATCGGGTGGTATAAATAACATTGCTAAAATTAAAATGGCCGTTTGTTTTCATAAATAACAGAGAATAATTTAAAGGATTTTATTTACCAAACTCTTAATTCCCTCACCACAAATATTTTTTTTTCTTTCACTGTCTTTAAGTAGCAAAAAGGAAATTAATAAAATTGAAAAAGTTTTTTGTTATTACAAAGAAAATAAAAGGAAGAGAAAGCGAGAGAGAGGGAGAGAATAAATTTCGTTAGATTTAAGAAAGACAGCACGCTAAAAATAAAGCTTATTCCAGATAAGAAATTAAACATTCTTACATCATTTTCATTTTTGACACATTTGAATAGATCTTTTTTTTGCTTTAGCTCCCTATGTAAATGTTAAACTTTAACTTGTCGAATTTATATACAATTGTATATTTGAAAATGACATGAAACGAAATACTGTAGTTATTAAAAATTGAATTCGTATGATTGTATTTGTGGTGATAGTAAAAAGCAACGTCGAGAATAAGTTTGATATTTTGGGTTCGACCCCTTCAAGTTCAATTGGCGAAGAAACCTTCAAATTTATTAAACTTTTGTCCCAGTAATAGCCTAATTATTTTAAATGGAAAGGCTTTATGATCTATAAAATAGATTAATTCTTCTTATTCTGCCTCAGACTGATCTTGATGATTAAGCTCCTTGAAGTGGTTGATCCATCTCTTCAATAAACTTAATATCCCTGGTGACTTTCAAGAGTTATTAATATTTACATTTATAATAGCCTTTGCCTATACAAAGGTTAAATTTAAATTATAAAATCACAAGAGTATTTCCTTAGCCTTAAAGCTTTCATTATCTTTTGCTCCTGCTAAAGAAGATACAAATACTAAATTTAATGAAATGTAAATATTATTTGTAAATAATTATAAGTGTAAATCTCTGACTCCAACAAAATGGATTCAACCCAATTTAAACAAGAAGGGAAAAACAACAAAAGGGACTTTCCCTTATTCTGATGATAGCGCCTTTTCAATTCTTCAGTCCATTATCGATTTTAATTTCTAATCTGATAAATAAACTTTAGTAAAAGCGTTTCTCAACCTTTTTACTCTTATGGAACTTGATGATCAAGTTCTCGGGAATCCCCTAGCGTTCATGTAACAATATTTTTTTATTAATGCAAACAAAAAATGAATATTAATATTCATTTTTTTGTTACGACTAAAACGACTAAATTGATTATTTTAGTCGTTTATTTCAAAACAAAAAAGTCCCCGGGTGTGGCGTAGTAGGTAGCGTGCCTACCTCCTATACCAAACGTCGCACATAGGAGTATTTGTTCAATAAACCCGGACAAAAGTCGAAATCACTAAGTTATTCAAAAGTCGCAATAAACTCATTGTTTCTCAAGCTAGATAACCGGTGCGTCCTAAGGTAGGCTTAAAAATTCCATGGCTCTACACTTGTTTACATACGAGCAGTCGGAACTCAGTCAATATCTAGATCGCATCTCTTTTATTCTAGGCTGCTTCGATTGTGCTAATAGTTTGTATTGCTCTAGTATTTCCGTGTGAATGTTTTACAAGAAAAAGCTTTTGAATATTGCAGAAGGAGGTACGTACTATATTTTAAAACAAATTGATTCATTTGCAGTCAGAATTTTACATTTACAAACTATTTTACGAAGCCCATAATTTTGCCATACATTTTTAGTTCAATTTTCAGACAAAAGCATTTTTGTTTATGTGTCTGATCTTGTCGGGCTATAATTTATATACAGTCTTAAAATATAGTTATTTGACTATTATATACCACTCTTACATCTTCCCCCTAAATCCCCCATTTTGTTTTACAGTTACTTCAAATTAATGAGTAAAAAAAATGAATTATTTCAAGAAAAACAAAATGGCCGACTTAAGGGATGATGTAAGTGTGCTATATAATAGTCAAATAACCATATTTTATGCCTATATATAAATAATAGCCAGAAAAGATCAAACACATAAACAAAAATTATTTTGTCTGATAATTAAACTAAAAAATGTATGCCAAAATTTTGGCTTCGTAATATAGTTTGTAAACGTAAAATTCTGAC
Organism: Euborellia annulipes; assembly: GCA_023213315.1. Classification (NCBI taxonomy): domain Eukaryota; kingdom Metazoa; phylum Arthropoda; class Insecta; order Dermaptera; family Anisolabididae; genus Euborellia; species Euborellia annulipes. The sequence goes on along the minus strand of JAKCPI010029670.1, from coordinate 8,570 downwards.
TGAAAATGAATCAATTTATGTTTTGAAATACAGTATCTAAGTAGTAAGCTCAGAATTTACTATATCCTTCCAAAATCTTGGGGGGGGGGGGGGGGGGCGGTCGCCCCATTGTCCACCCCCTTAAAATAGCTCTCCTACCTTAGGAGGGACCGGTTATCTGTTGAATAGCTTGAGGAACAATAATTTTATTACGACTTTTGAGTAACTTAGTGATTTCGACTTTTGTCCGGGTTTATTGAACAAATACTCCTATGTGCGTCGCGGGTTCGGACCCAGGCAGTCCGATGATTTTATTTAAGCCATTTGGATACCAGATGGCTTAAATAGAAATGCCTGAACCCCAAATTGATATATTAATTACAACGGTTATCAAAGTCTTATATGGCCTAAGTTGCCGAAAAGACTGAGTGAATGTGTGTGTGAGTGTGAGTGTGTGTGAATAAGAAAAAAAAAAAAAACACAAAACAAAAAAAAGCAAAGGTGTGGGGTCGTGGGACCCCCGGCAGGAACGAAGTTCCTCACGCCTTTTCTTCGAAAGATAGAAGGAAATAAAGAGAAGGAGAAGATGGGCGTGGCCTCGCTAAGGCTTCGGCTAATCTCGCCTTCCTCCGCCGTCGCTCGGGCGCTGGGAACGCATTTTTGTTAGGAACGCATTTTTATTAAGTTACATTTTCTCCCAATTCACTCTGCGTAATCCGCTTTAAAGAACTTCGTTCCAAAAAAAAAATTTCTATATTAAACTAAACTAAATTGGTATAATTCTAAATATTATATTGTAAATAAATTAGATTGTATATAAATAAATAAATAATAAAATGGCGTTTTTTTAATTTTGCTTTTGCCTACCCACCCGTGTTTCGCATTGCTTTACTGCAACGATTTTGGTGGCTATCACTCTACTTTGTTGTTTGGCCCTTTGCTACGCTTTTTAAATTTTATAATTGTAAAAAAAACACTCACATTCCCACACACATACACACAGTCTTCCCGGGAACTCGGACCATATAAAACTTTAACGATACTCGTATTTAGTAATATATATATTGTGGTTCAGGCATTTGTATTGCTTTTTAAATTGTAAAAATGTTTTTTTTTTTAAATAAATTGTTGTTACATTGTTGGAAAGTTACGAGTATAGACTATATCATTTTAAAAAGCATCAGTCAATCTGCTATAAGGTTATATGTAATTTAACTTTAGAACAATTGTGCGATTTTGTTATTTGAGTTTTTGATGGGTCATAAAGCCACGGATTAAAAGCTATACTTTCTTTGGGCTAATACACGGTTGATATATCCAGCAGTTTTTGTTGCTTTAAAAATTCATTTTATAATCTTGATTCATCTTGATAGAGTTAAAAAGATCTTTAATTTCTTTTAAAAGGATATCTAACTTTTCAACAAAGTAACTAAAATTCATATTAAAATTCATCTTCGAAAATAAAAATGAAAATATAGGGTAAGAGAAAGTAAAAATCGTTATTTAAGAGTATTTGTTTATTTATTTATTATTTTTTTTTTAAAACATCCACACTTTTTTCTCATTCACACTCACACTCACACACACATTCACACAGTCTTTTCGGCAACTCAGGCTATTTAAGACTTTTAACGATAACCGTTGTAATGAATATATCTATTGGAGGTTCAGGCATTTCTATTTAAGCCATCTGATATCCAAATGGCTTAAATAAAATCATCGGACTGCCTGGGGTCCGAACCCGCGACGTTTGGTATAGGAGGTAGGCACGCTACCTACTACGCCAAACTCGGGGGCTATTTGTTTATTACCTAATATAATTTGGTTTCGCGAAACCCTGTTTGAGTAACGCTAGTAAAGAGTGTACAAGTAAGCAGCCGACTCTAACTTTTGATTTTTCTACTTGAATCACATATATCGTAATTAGAATTGAGTATCGTTAAAGTCTATATGGCCTAAGATGCTGAAAAGACTTAAAATAAAATATTTTTTTCTTAAATTAAATCTTTAGGGATCCCTACTGATAAATAGAAATGCCGGAAATAATTAATTTGTACATTTCTTTTCGAAAACTCTGAATTATACCGCTATACTTTTAAACAGTAATAAATAATATTTTTGAAGAAACTCATTAGGCCTATATCTCTCATTCAAGATTAAGATGCTACGGTCATTTATTTAATCATTAATTACTCCCCGGTAGAGTATTGAATACATGGCAATGACCATTGCCGCTTTAATCAAAATTGTTTATTCAGGAACAAACGGGCTCCCCCAGTTATAAACCAACTTTAATTAATTAAATTTATTTGCTCATATCATCCTTAGAGAAATGTTTTGATAATTGAAACAATCAAATTGGATTTTTATTTAATTGCTGATATCTACATTACAGTAATAGCCTGATTGAATAAATTCATTATTCTGAAAGTCCAAAAGGGTATTCTATGGACGTACAAACATCCTCCAGTTGAATGACGGAAAAGCCGGGCCCCGGAAGTAAATAAAAAATATTTTTTGATTTGTTTTACTTTCTCTTATCTTTATTTATGTTAATATTTATAGAGAGAAAGTATTGGTTTCATGTCAAAAATTCGATGTTAAGATTTTGATGGATATACACGTTTTGAGGTCCCATGAATCCAAAAAATCTGGTGTGACTGGCGCACAGCACACAACTTTCTCTTACCTTCGGTAATCGAAAGTTGTGTTCTGTGCTTGTCACACCAGATTTTTTGTGTCGAAATATATTTAGTTTCCGCCAATATATTAGAAATTTAAGATGTCAAAATTATAAACATGGGAAAATATTTATATTTTGTTACCATGGCAACCATTTCTCCTATCTTCCCTATGAAATACAAGAGTAAAGTGTGCTTCAAACAATTTTGAGGGCAAAACGAAAATATACATTTGAAAGAGCATCTAAAAAATAATTGATTTTTTAATTTTAATCAAAATCGTTAGAGCGAATTTTGAGAAAATCGAAAAAAACTGAAAAAGTACATCAGTAAAGTACTAGTACTCTTGGGCCGATTTTGATTAAAAGCTTATTTTTCCGGTCCCGGGGGTGTTTAACTTAAATATAAAATTTCATCCTCCTAGCTCAATTCCTTCATGCTTAAAATTGAACACACACACACACCCACCCACCCACACACACACACACACACACACACACACACACACACACACACACACACACACACACACACACACACGACAGACCATGTCGCGAAAACCACTTTTTTTGGATTCAGGGGACCTCAAAACGTGAAGATCCATCAAAATCTCGACATCGAATTTTTGACATGAATCCAATACTTTCTCTCTATATATATATTACATATATACATAGGTAAGAGAAAGTAAAAAGTGGTTTAAATAAAATATATTTTTAACCATGAAGGAAATGAGCTATTTATTTTTCACCTGCTTGTTTTCTAGTTATTATTTATTATATTCATTCTCCCATGCCTCTCTTTCTCTCTACAGTGTTCTTCTATATGATGATGCTGCTTAACAAAATTTGATTAATTTAATAATAAAAATATTTATTAAAGGATATAAACATAGTTCAATTTAATTAATCAAATTTTAATGCTACTCATAAACTCTTGACTTCAGCCTCTGTATGGAATTAAGTGCATTGCCATTGTTATCCATATTTTAATTTTACTTTCTCTTACCTATGTATATATGTAATATATATATATAGAGAGAAAGTATTGGATTCATGTCAAAAATTCGATGTCGAGATTTTGATGGATCTTTACGTTTTGAGGTCCCCTGAATCCAAAAAAGTGGTTTTCGCGACATGGTCTGTCTGTGGGTGTGTGGGTGTGTGGGTGTGTGTGTCTGTGTTCACTTTTAAGCATGAAGGAATTGAGCTATGAGGCTGAAATTTTATATTTAAGTTAAACACCTCCCGGGACCGGAAAAATAAGCTTTTAATCAAAATCAGCCAAAGAGTACTAGTACTTTACTGATGTACTTTTTCAGTTTTTTTCGATTTTCTCAAAATTTGCTCTAACGATTTTGATTAAAATTCAAAAATCAATTATTTTTTAGATGCTCTTTCAAATGTATATTCTCGTTTTGCCCTCAAAATTGTTTGAAGCACACTTTACTCTTGTGCTTCATAGGAAAGATAGGAGAAATGGTTGCCATGGTAACAAAATATAAATATTTTCCCATGTTTATAAATTTGACATCTTAAATTCTAATATATTGGCGGAAACTAAATATATGTCGACACAAAAAATCTGGTGTGACAAGCACAGAACACAACTTTCGATTACCGAAGGTAAGAGAAAGTTGTGTGCTGTGCGACAGTCACACCAGATTTTTTCATCTATTTACCTAATTAGTTTCCAATTTAGAAATTGATATAAAATCATAAAAACAGTATTAATAATTGGCAAGTCGGTTTTATTATTCAAATGTGCTTTAGTGCTTTTCTTTTCTGGATCTCAAATGATTAAGTACCTTCATATAGGTTTCTTTTAACATTTTAATAAATTGTATACTAAATAAAACTCCTTCTTTTGCTTATTTTCTTTCTATTGACAAAGAAAATAAATAGAAATAAATTAAAATTTATACCTCTATTCATTTAGTTAGGCCTTATTTAATTATTAAAAAAGAAAATATTTTAAAATAGTTTCATTGGTTAATAATCTCTTTATGCTCACACTCACCTATATATAGATATATTTTTACTTTCTCTTACCTCTATAAATATGTTAAAATATAGAGAGAGAAAGTATTGGATTCATGTCAAAAATTCGATGTCGAGATTTTGATGGATCTTTACGTTTTGAGGTCCCCTGTATCCAAAAAAGTGGTTTTCGCGACATGGTCTGTCTGTCTGTGTGTCTGTGTGTATGTGTGTCTGTATGTGTGGTGTGTGTTCAATTTTAAGCATGAAGGAATTGAGCTAGGAGGTTGAAATTTTATATTTAAGTTAAACACCTCCCGGGAGCGTGAAAATAAGCTTTTAATCAAAATCGGCCAAAGAGTACTAGTACTTTACTGATGTACTTTTTCAGTTTTTTTCGATTTTCTCAAAATTCGCTCTAACGATTTTGATTAAAATTCAAAAATCAATTATTTTTTAGATGCTCTTTCAAATGTATATTCTCATTTTGCCCTCAAAATTGTTTGAAGACCACTTTACTCTTGTACTTCATAGAGAAGATAGGAGAAATGGTTGCCATGGTTACAAAATATAAATATTTTCACATATAAATTTTACATCTTGAAAATCGAATGTACCCTACTGTCGGAAACTAAATATATGTCGAGACAAAATCTGGTGTGACAAGCACACGTACACAACTTTCGATTACCGAAGGTAAGAGAAAGTTGTGTGCTGTGCGCCAGTCACACCAGATTTTTATACATGCTTTGGTTCTTGTCCACAGGTCTAGAGTGGCTTCAAACCTGAATATCCTTTGTGCATTGGTTTAGTAAAGCGAGGCGGAAACTTCACACTGAACAGCCCCGTCTCCGCGATGGTCAGCTTTATCTTCAGAACTCCTTAATTTTGTGAGTAAATCTTAAAAGTTTTTAAAATTCATTTTTAAATTATAAATATGCTGATTAGGGGTATGACTTTTTTTTACAACTTCGTATCTTGGATCTTCATTGTTTTGGAGACGCTCCTTCCCTGGCTGCTACCTCCTTCCATTCTTTTAAGACATTAATCACTCAAGAAATTATATTATAATTTGTTTGAAAGTGTTTTCTGTTCAGATTTTTTAATTTTGTTAAATTTTTATTTAACTCATTATAATCAAAAGTATATAAAAACCTCTTTATAATAGACTTAAGCAAATTGCAACTTGGAAATGAATTGCAATAATTTAAAAGTGAAATACTTGTTTTAAAATGCCGGAGGAATAATTAATTAAAACCACTTCCTCTCCTCTCTCACTCTCGAGTTCCGTTCGTTCTGTGTTACTGTGAACTAGAGCTACTCTGGTGACGAGCCGATGACTTTTCTTATTACATATAGGCTACTATTGAGCAAATGAACGTTTCTTTGTCGCTCAAGTCAGAAATTGCCCGGACGTGAGAAGAATTAAATACGGCCCTGGGGCTGAAGACCAAATGTCCCTCGCTTCGTTGATCTCCTCCTCTCTGACACATCTTACCTCTCAATCCCAATTTCACGCCAATTCCTTAGTTCATTTTATAAATTTTGCTTTTCCTTTTTTTTTTTAACTTTCAATATCTCTCAAGGGATAATAATGACAACTATAGTGAAATATATATGAGAGATTGAATCGTTCGTTTTTCTCTTCAAGCTTCTTGTATTTTTTTATTTTGACTTTCTTATTTAATATATCGATATTATTTTTAAAAAAATCTGGTGTGACTGGCGCATAGCACACAACTTTCTCTTACCCTTCGGTAATCGAAAGTTGTGTTCTGTGCTTGTCACACCAGATTTTTCGTGTCAAAATATATTTAGTTTCCGCCAATATATTAGAAATTTAAGATGTCAAAATTATAAACATGGGAAAATATTTATATTTTGTTACCATGGCAACCATTTCTCCTATCTTTCCCATGAAGCACAAGAGTAAAGTGTGCTTCAAACAATTTTGAGGGCAAAACGAGAACATACATTTGAAAGAGCATCTAAAAAATAATTGATTTTTGAATTTTAATCAAAATCGTTAGAGCGAATTTTGAGAAAATCGAAAAAAAACTGAAAAATTACATCAGTAAAGTACTAGTACTCTTTGGCCGATTTTGATTAAAAGCTTATTTTTCTGGTCCCGGGAGGTATTTAACTTAAATATAAAATTTCAACCTCCTAGCTCAATTCCTTCATGCTTAAAATTGAACACACACACAGACAGACACACAGACAGACCATGTCGCGAAAACCACTTTTTTGGATTCAGGGGACCTCAAAACGTGAAGATCCATCAAAATCTCTACATCGAATTTTTGACATGAATCCAATACTTTCTCTCTCTCATATATATTACATATATACATAGGTAAGAGAAACATAAGCCTAATATTTCACTTTCCCTTTTTTTTCTTGAGAATAACATGATAGTGATTCACCCTACTTATGAAAAAATGAATAAAGAGGAATAACAAAAAAAATTCTTATCCTTATTGAATCTTATATTAAGAATGTCTGACTGTCAAACTAGCTGAGTGGAAATTATTAATAAATTAAAGATAAGGGGGTCGAAGGCTTGTTTTTTCTGTCTTTTGTCGAATAAATACACAAAAAGTTAATATCTATCTTGCCATCACGGCAGGAATGTGCACCTATCGGGAAAGAGAAACAACATTACATAAATAATCAAAATTGGACATTTTGTGACACATTCTTTCTACGTTTTTTTATGAATGAATAAAATTATGAATCTGAATCTGAGAATTTTTCAACGAATACTATTCTTAGTTTCTTTTGTTTTTTTTTTTTTTTTAAATTTATTATAGGATCCTAAAGGGAGATCAAATTAAAGATATTCTCGTTAATTTATTCGATGAACGAATATTGACACGCGGCTAACTCTAATGGAAATATTGACGTCCAAGTTCCAGCGTCCTAAAATATTTTTTTTTTTAATAAATCTTTCAAACTTATAACTCAGTGTTTTAATTTAATTTTTTCTTTTTCGACCAAAGAAACTTTAACGGTACAAATTATTTATATTAGAAATATAAATTTTATATATTGTGTTTTAGTCACATTTATTTATACCATTTGGTATCCAAGTGATTTAAATAAATATTACACCTGGATTACCTGGGATCCGAACCCACGTCCTTCGGCTTTAAGACTCATCAATTAAGACATTTATCAACGCCTCTAGATTGCACATTTAAAGGGATTTAATTTTTTAAATCTTGAAAGTAAAACTACGGTAAATTTAGTTTATAAAAATACAAAAATACACCTTTTTTTTGAGCAAATGAAACCTTACAAAATATGTTGAAATAAATGGTAGTTTCATTTTGTTGTGGGAAAAAATTACTAATATCACTTTTCATGTTCAAGATAAAAGGGGCTAGTATGAGGTACTTAGCTTTTTCTCTATAATATTCAATAATTAAGGTTTAAGAATATAATTTTATATTACAACACCTTAGAATGAACACCCACTAAATTTTATCTAAATTGAATCTTGCGGAGAAGCGACGAGAGAAATATGAAGAAAAAAATGGTTTTGAAATATGAAAAGCGATGTGATTCTGGCCTCTTAATGGCAATTAGACTTGGGAAGGGCATAAATAAAGCTCTCGGGGTCTTTTGGGCAAATCGTTTGGGACGTTAAGTGCCATTTAGGGTAGGGAAGGGAAGGAGGCGATGGTCAGTGGGCTAGAGAGGGAGAGAAGGGGTAGAAAATCGGCTCAAATTTGTCGCCCCCGAGTTCTAATAATCGTAGATTCATTCCCTCAGGATCCTTTTTTAGATTGGTCGTCGGGATACTTGGGATTTTTTCTGCTTGCTTACAGGTGGTGAATATTCCATCTTTAGATAATATATATTTGATAAAATATTAGATATTTTGCAATTATTTATCAAAAGCTTTATTATAATTTTGATATTTTTA
>JAKCPI010029669.1:0-20897 GCA_023213315.1 Euborellia annulipes | reverse complement strand
AAAACGATTGAGCCTGAGGACAGGTGGTATAAATGTCTTTTAAAGGCTAAGTATATCTCATTTGATTAAATAATACATTCATTTGAGTACGAATCTATTGATGAAATAAATTCGTTCTTTTATCCATCTATCACGTACTTAAAAAGCGAGTTTTGAATATTTCTTTGTTTTTGTCATTGAATAAAGCGCGTTAGAAGCTTTCATAACATTTTAATTATTATTATTCCCGTGGGCTATACCTTGCAACATTTGAAGAGAAGAATAAAGGTAAATAAAACCTTCGGAAGCACAAAGTAATGCAAATCGTATCTGGTTTTGTGCGATCAGATAGCGAGCAGAGAGATTTTAATGACCGGGGAATGAAAAAAGAAAAAACGTTTACAATCCAAGATAGATACAAAACGAAATGACATTGCTTCGAGATGACTCCCAACACACACACACACACACACACACACACACACTTGCATTATACGTAAGAGAGAGGGAAATATCAATTAAAGCGAATAATAAAACGATTAAAATTCCATTCTTGAAATAAAATACATTTTAAAGAAATTCACCTAAAAATAAATATATTTACATAAAAGAAAAAGAAGTCAAATAATTAATCGCTCTATATTAATACAATATAAACGTCCTATGGGATCGATATATAAATAAATATATAGTTCGCTAATGTCCGTCTGCCTGTCTGTCACGCTCTATTTAGAGCAACTTCCCGTTGGAATTTTAAAATGAAATTTTATATGCATAAAGAGGATCTTCTCAAGGTTACAGGAAAAATTATTTTCATCCCGAAAGTCCTATAACTTTTTAAGGTTTTTTTTGGGTTATTAATTCTTAAAGTTACGATTTCTCCCATAGGAAATGGTATAGAGAAATATATGTATTCTTTTCATTTGTGTATTCTATGAATGTAAACAAATCCCTCAAGTAGGCACTGAATTGGAATGGAATAATAATATAATAATTTTCTTTCGCCAGTAACTGTGGCATGGTAGGTAGCGCCTACCTCCTATGCCAAACGTCGCGGGCACGGACCCAGGCAGTCCGATGATTTTATTTAAGCTCAGAAGGCCAAATAGAATGCCTGACCCCAAAATAAATATATTCCTTACAATTGTTATCGTCAAAGTCTTAAAATGGCTGTGGCCGAAAAAGACTGTATGAATGTGAGTGTGAGTGTGAGTGTGAATGAGAAAAAGCAGTGTATCGTTTTAAGAAGAAAAGGCTTGGTGTAGGGGTTAGCGTGCTAACCTTTTATACCAAAAGTCGCGGGTTCGGACTACAGGCAGTCCGATGATTTTATTTAAGGCATTTGGCTACCAAATGGCTGAGGAGGTCTAAGGAGGGCGAAGCCCGCCAAAGGCGGGCGTTGGGGCTAGTTAATAAGATAATAACATATCTCTAAGCACCTGTTGATTCTCTCCATTGTTTACTTTTTTTTTTTTAAACATTTTCTCTACTTTATTGACTCAACTAAAACTATTATTAATATTCTTCCCTGATATATTTAAAACTTTTCTTCATACATCAATTTTACAGCTTTTTTCTTGAATTTCTTAAAATGGGAGAAATATCCAATTTTTTCCGTTATGAGTCTACGTTTCGGAGTTCAAAAGATTTCTTCTTCGTGGAAAAAGATTTCTTCTTCGTGGCCCTGCGGGGTTTAGAAACAAGTTTGCCCTCAATGACAAAATTGAAGGCAATAAGAGAGGAAATTTGTTTCTAATGACAATATTGAGGACAAATTTGTTTCTTATCCCCGCATGGCCTTGAAGAAGGAGTTGTTTGAACTTCGAAACGTAGACTCATAGCGGGATGAGATAATCCAAATAATGGCCTGAATATTTCTCCAGATTTTTATTTATCTACATCCTTCTCAAACCATTTTTGTTAATCATTTAATACACACCGGCTTTGAACAGAAGATACAAAATTATTGACCGTAAGTTCTGAAAAAGATCTCGTTTTGCAACCGAAACGTTGACTGGACAATATCTTGATCCCTCGGGTGTTTATGTGTCATACTTCTTTATATAAGTTCACGTGTAATTCTAAGATGAAAACCGCTTTTATAACACGGGCATTAAAATGAATAGACTAAAAGTATTTACATCAATTGAAAAATAATATCGTTTTAGATAAATTGAGGAAAAATTAAAATTAAAATGGTATTTAAATATAAAAATAAGTGCCTTTTTTTAATATGAAAGTTAATAATTAAAATGATATGAGATCTTTAGATAAAATGGATCTATTAAAAATACATCGAGATTTATGCACTGATTTCGAATTTCCTCCATTAAATTAAACAACTTCCGTCATTTCAATTTTAGAATATAAATATAAAATGGGCAAACAGTTTCAAAAAAATTTTAATACTGAGACATGAATTATTCGCAAAGCGGGATTTTATATTCATTGGTAAGTTTTATTTTTTCTTTTTCTTCTTATTATTCACTTATTTTAATGTTTTTGAAAAAATATTTTCAGTTTCTGCTATCAATATTAAATTTGATAACTGGAGATCATACGAATTCGATTACTAGCGAGAGTGCTAATCCAGATACCGTACATAAATCGGTTTTTGAAGTGAACATAAGCAAACGTCAAAGAAGAAGTCCTCAACAAAGAGGAAATCAATTTGAATATACTTATCAAACTTCTGGACAAGTGCCACAAGGACAAGGCTATAGAGTACAAGGGAATGGTCAACAAACGGGCTATAGAGTGATGAATGGAGGACCAGGTGGATATGTGATTCAAGGCCAAAGAGGGGGTGGAATGCAACAACGAACCCAACAGGGAACTGGAGGGAGCTATAGGGTCCAAACTGCAAATACTAATCGACAAGCAAATTATAGAGTTCAAAGTGGAGGCTTAACTGATATTTTAAGTTATTTTGGAAATGGTTTTGCAGGACAAACTGGAAATTCTGGACAAGGATTGGGATTTCTCAATGCATTAGGTTTAGGGCAAAGAATTTTAGGCAGTTACGGAGGTTCGGAAATAATTCGATCAGGAACTGGAGGTTATGGAGGAGGAACTAATTTGTTAAGCTTTTTTTGGAAATTTAGGACAAGGATTTTGGAGTTTAATGGGTGGTGGTGGTGGTGGTGGTAGTGTTCCAAGTCGAATTATAATAAAACAGGAAAGGACAGTAAGTCAAGGTAATATGAGAACACAAAGAGGGCAAAATGGTGTAGTAATACAAGGACAAGGAATGCAAGGAGGAGGAAGGATTGGAGCAAATGGACAAGGCACTATTAGAAGACAAGGGCAGGGTGGGGGATCACAAGTAAATTGGGAAATGCAAGGTGGAGGAGGAACAAATGGACAAGGCACTATTAGAAGACAAGGACAGGGTGGGGGATCACAAGTAAATTGGGAAATACAAGATGGAGGAGGAACAAATGGACAAGGCACTATTAGAAGACAAGGACAGGGTGGGGGATCACAAGTAAATTGGGAAATACAAGATGGAGGAGGAACAAATGGACAAGGCACTATTAGAAGACAAGGACAGAGCGGAGGATCACAAGTAAATTTGGGAATGCAAGGTGGAGGAGGAACAAATGGACAAGGCACTATTAGAAGACAAGGACAGGGTGGGGGATCACAAGTAAATTGGGGAATACAAGATGGAGGAGGAAAAAATGGACAAGGCACTATTAGAAGACAAGGACAGAGCGGAGGATCACAAGTAAATTGGGGAATGCAAGGTGGAGGAGGAACAAATGGACAAGGCACTATTAGAAGACAAGGACAGGGTGGGGGATCACAAGTAAATTTGGGAAATACAAGATGGAGGAGGAACAAATGGACAAGGCACTATTAGAAGACAAGGACAGAGCGGAGGATCACAAGTAAATTTGGGAATGCAAGGTGGAGGAGTAGGAGGAGGAACAAATGGGCAAAACACTATTAGAAGACAAGGACAGGGCGGAGGATCACAAGTAAATTTGGGAATGCAAGGTGGAGGAGTAGGAGGAGAAACAAATGGACAAGACACTATTAGAAGACAAGGACAGGGTGGAGGATCACAAGTAAATTGGGGAATGCAGGGGGAAGGAACTGAGTTAAATGGTCAAGAAATTATAAGAGTTCAAGGGCCAGATGGAAGTTGGGAAATGCAAGAAGGGGGAACAAATGGACAACACACTATTAGAAGGCAAGGACAGGGTGGAGGGTCACAAGTAAATTGGGGAATGCAAGGTGGAGAAAGTGAAGCAAATGGACAAGAAATCATAAGAGTTCAAGGGCCAGGAGGCAGTAGGGGAATGCAAGGTAGTAGAAGAATAATAGAAGAAGGCACTATGGAGGGACAAGGACAGGGTGGAGGTTTAGAAATTAATATGAGAAAGCAAGAAGGAAGTGGAGCAAATGGACAACAAATTATAAAAATCAAAGAACCAAATAGAGATTCGACTAATAGTTGGGCAATTCAAAGAGAAGGAGAAATTAGACAAGATATAACACCAGTTCAAGGAAAAGTTGGAACACAAGAAGGCCACTCAACGCAAAATGAGGATGTGAGATATTCATCCAGAGGAATAACTGGCGGTCAGTCAATATCAGGAGGAACGTCAAGACAATCAGGCAGTGAAATACATGATCAAGATAGAGTATCAGGTGGAATGCCAAACCATCGAACAGAACATTTAGGTGTTCATACTGGTCAAGCTGGAACAATAGAAGATGTATCAAATGGTCATCAATATTTATCGAGCAGAACATCAGAACAATCAGGCGCCAGAATACAGGGAAGACAAGTTGGGGTATCAGGTGAAAAGTCAGGCCATCAGTCAGGACACGTGGGAGGAGAAATTAAAGAAAGTCAAACTGAAACAGGAAGTGGATCTTTGAGTCATCATTCAACAATAGAAGCACCAGGTGGTGGAATATATGGAGGTCAAGTCGGAGTATCAGATGGATTGTCAGATCGTAAATCAGAACATTTAGGAATTCATATTGGCCAAGGCGGAACAGTAGGTGGCTCTTTGAGTCATCACTCGACGGTAGGAAAAGCTCCAGATGGTGGAATAAATAGAGGACAAGTTGCAGTATCAGGTGGGATGTTTGGTCATCAGACAGGACATATAGGAGGAAGAATTGAAGGCCACACTGGAACAACAGAAGGTGGAGCTTTGGGTCATCATTCCACAATAGAAACACCAGGTAGTGGAATATATGGGAGCCAAACTGGAGTATCAGGTGGAATGTCAGATCATCAATCAGAACATTTAGGAATTCATACTGACCAAGCTGGAACAGGAGGTGGATCTTTGAGTCATCACTGGACTGTAGAAAAAGCACCAGGTGGTGGATATGTTGGAGTATCAGAAGGAATGTTGGGTCATCAGTCAGGACATATAGGAGGAAGAATCCAAGGAGGTCAAAGTGGAACAAGAGGAAGTGGATCTTTGGGCCATCACTCGACAATAGAAGCACAAAATGGTGGAATATATGGCGGCCAAGTTGGAGTATCAGGTGGAATGTCGGATCATCAAACAGAGCATTTAGGAATTCATACTGACCAAGCTGGAACAGGAGGTGGATCTTTGAATCATCACTCGACGGTAGCAAAAGTTCCAGGTGGTGGAGTAAATAGAAGACAAGTTGGAGTATCAGGTGGAATAACGGGTCATCAGACAGGTCATATAGGAGGTACAATTCAAGGAGGCCAAACTGCAACAACAGGAGGTGGATCTTTGGGTCATCACTCAACGGTAGGAAAAGCTCCAGGAGGGGGAATAAATGGAGGACAAGTTGGAGTATCGGGTGGAATGTCAGATCGTCAATCAGAACATTTAGGAGTTCATACAGGCCGAGCTGCAACAGGAGATGAATCTTTGAGTTATCACACAACATTGCAAGTTGCTCCAGGACAACCAGATGAGACAACAAATGGAGCACAAGTGGAAGGTTCAGGTGGAATATCAGGACAGTTAGGAGTTTATGGAGGTCAAGCTGGAAACACAGTAGGTGGGTCATTAGGTCATCGCTCAACATTGGGAAGAGAATCAGGGCAATCGAGTGGTGGAATCTTTGGTGGAAAAGGAGTATCAAGTGGAATGTCGGGTGAACAAACAGGACATTTAGGAAGAGGAATTCATAGAGGCCAAGCAGGAACAACAGTGAGTGGATCATCAAGTCATCAGTCAACTTTGGGAGGAGCGTCAGGGCCATCAGGTGGATTGTCTGGACAACAGTTAGGACATGGAGGAGGAATCCAATCAGGCGCCTCTGGAGGCATGGCGGGACAGTCAACTTTAGGAGGAAGAATGGCAGGACGTTTAGGAGGTGGAGGGCATTCAGGAGGAGAAATAAACTTAAGTCAAACAAGAGCATCATCAGAAGGGATGTCTGGTCAACAGTCGATATCAGGAAGAACCTCAGGAAATTTAAGTGGTGGAATTTCTGAAAGTCAATCGGGAGTATCAGGAGGAACGTCCGGACAGTCTATATTAGGAAGAATAAAAAATCGTTTAGGAGGAATTCTTACAAGTAAAGATGGAGAAAGATCTCGTCGAGAGTCATCATTAGGAGGGACGATTGGACATTTAGGTGGAGAAATACAGCCAAACACGAACATCGGAGGAGGAATATTGAACCATAAAAACGCCCCTAATCTCCCAGGGACGTCTAGTCATCTACTGGAATCGATTTAGAAAAAAGCGAAATCAATCAGGAATCAGGAGAGTCCAAACAAGGGCCTAGAGTTTTGTCAGGTTCTTCAATAGCGAATGCAAAATCTTTTGGATATAGATTTGGAAATAAACAATGACATCTTCTTTGAGGTTCTCTTGAAAAATCTCTTCACCTTCAATATTCTCACAACTGGGAGAAGAACAAAAAGGCGGATGATGAGGAGTTTGTTTTTAGTATAACTCTCTCCTTCTGAAAAAATAATTATTAAAATTCTGTTATTTAATTACGTTGTACTTTGGAAATAGAATGTAACTTCTTTCAAATGTTTATACTACTTTTAAAAAGCTAAATAAAAAGACATTTGTGAAAAAATTTGTTTTATTTTATTTTGAAACAGAATTTTTTAAAATTTGTTTAAAGGTGGATCCACACTTGTAAATATTTGCGCCGAACGCGTTCGACGAAAATATTTACGAGTGTGGATCCACCTTAAGACTCCGTCCATATTTATTTCAATCATATGGTAAATTAACAATTTATCGTCCTAAGGATGGGAATGATGAGTTCCCGAAAAGTAGACGAAATTTTTATGCAATACTGGCCGCTTGCTGGATAGATAGATTTTTACTTTCTCTTACCTCTATTTTCAGGAGGAGTGCCTGAATGTATAATGAGTAGTGAGGAGATTCAAGGCAGCCAAAAGCAATAAAGAAAAATATATTTATCTCTAGCTTTATTTCACACGCTTGTCGACGTTTCGGCCGATATTCCGGCTTTCATCAGGACAAAGTGCTGTTTGCCTGGAGCTCATAGAGGCTCTTGGCAACTCCTGACAATGCGTTTGTCCGAACATTCGTCGGATGTCATGACTTCTGGTTCAATAGTGATATTCAATATGGTGATAAACATCATCACTATTTAATCAGAAGTCATGACATCCGACGAATGTTCGGACAAACGCATTGTCAGGAGTTGCCAAGAGCCTCTATGAGCTCGAGGCAAACAGCACTTTGTCCTGATGAAGGCCGGAACGTCGACAAGCGTGTGAAATAAAGCTAGAGATAAATATATTTTTCTTTATTGCTTTTTGCTGCCTTGAATATCCTCACTACTTACCTCTATATTTTTAATTTATTTTTTTTCGGCATCGGAGGCCATTTAGACTCTAATTATTTCAATTGATTAGTAGCCAATTCAAATGAAATAAATAACATTTTCCTTAACAAATATTAAATTCATTTTTGAAAAAATAAACACAATTTGAGACAATTTAACTTGCAAACATAATAATTAATGAAACATGAGATACACTAAAATTTACAGTTGTTAACAATATTTAATTTATAATAACCTATTTAACAACAACAACACTAACACATACACGTTAATTAAGAAAATTTATTTCAAATTTAATTTATTTGTATTCTTTTCATGTTAGTTAATAAAATAATAAAAAAAAGTACCCTCAAGCGGTGACCGAATTAAAAGTCCTAAAAGACACGTTAAAATAAATCAAAAGAATATTAGAAAAATTTCCGATCATCATCATCATCATCATCTAAACAAATTTGATGAGAACATCTTCTTAATTATTTATAGCTTCATTTCATTTAAAAGTATAATATTTATATTATCTAAAAAATTTTACTGTGGGAAATTTTATTCTAGAGCAAAATTATTTTTTTTATTTTTTTTTTTTAACCTAAATTGATTGAGTTAATATTATCTCGTTTCATCTTGTTATAGATAAAAAGAACATGTTTTTAAAATGTGTGTGTCGTAGAAGGAGAGGTCCATAAATTGCATTTTCCCAACTCAAACTCCTGAGAGTATTATTGTAGTAGCGTATAATAAAATAAAAGACTTAGAACAAGAATCGTCCCGTGGATTCCGTTGGCTGACTTAAATGCTTTCATTGTCTATCGTATAGGTTCTCAACGTGGGCGATAACGCCCCCTTGTGAGGGCGGTAGAAGACCCAGAGAAAATTAGGGGGCATTGAGTTGGCGCAGAAGGGGCATTTTAAAAAATATCTTCTAAAAAAAAATACACTCTAATCACGTGAAGCAAAAATTAATATCGTTTAATTTTTTTTTTTTTTATAAAAAAAAAAAACATTCACACTTTTTTCTCATTCACACTCACACTCACACACACATTCACACAGTCTTTTCGGCACCTTAGGCCATTTAAGACTTTGACGATAACCGTTGTAAGTAATATATAAATTGTAGGTTCAGGCATTTCTATTTAAGCCATCTGGTATCCAAATTTAATTTTTTTTGTTGTTGTAGGCACCGGTATTGTATTCATTTTTATTATTTTTTTTAAACACACTTTTTCCCATTCACACTCACATTCACATAGTCTTTTCAGCAACTTAGGCCATTTAAGACTTTAAATGATAACCGTTGTTAATGAATATATCAATTGCCCTCGGGGCTTGGTGTAGGGGTTAGCATGTTAACCTCGTATACCAAAAGTCGCGGGTTCGGACCTCAGGCAGTCCGATGATTTTATTTAAGCCCTTTGGATACCAAATGGCTTAAATAAGAATGCCTGGACCCCCAATATGTATATTAAACAATAACAGATATCGTAAATGTCTTATATGGCCTGAGTTGCCGAAAAGACAGTGTGAATGTGTCTGAGTGTGAGTGTGAATGAGAAAAAAGTGTGTGTTTAAAAAAAAAAATATATCAATTGGGGGTCCAGGCATTCTTATTTAAGCCATTTGGTATCCAAATGGCTTAAATAAAATCATCGGACTGCCTGGGATCCGAACTCGCGATCCTTGGTATACAAGGTAGGCGTCTCTATAATATTTGAGTGCCAGTCTGTCACGCTCTATCGACCAGTTTCGAAATAAAATTTTGAGCTTTTAGAGGACATTCAGAAAAAATTCTCAGGTCCTCAAAAGGGAGACTTAAAGCATTCCTGAAATTCAAAATTTTTCAATTGGAAAGCTTTGATAGTAGCCAATTAATTATAATGAAATATGAAATTAGCCCACGGGGCTTGGAGTAGTCGGTAGCGTGCCTACCTTCTATCCCGAACGTCGCGGGTTCGGGCCCCAGACAGTCCGATTATTTTATTTTAGGCATTTGGATACCAAATGACTTAAATAGAAATGCCAGGACCCCCAATAGATATTTTAATAATTAACGGTTATCGTTTAAAGTCTTAAATGGCCTAAGTTGCCGAAAAGACTCTGTGAATGTGAGCGTGAATGAGAAAAAAGAGTGAATGTTTTTATTAAAAAAAAAAAAAAACAAAAAAAATAATATGAAATTAAATATCTCAATTCAAACAGAATAAAAATAGTTATAAAATTAAATTTTATATTTTTGTTTTTATATATTTAAATTCTCATTTGAACGGATATGTGCTTAGGTATGGTTTTTCTTATTAACAATTAAAAATAAATGTATTGATCTAATAAATCTCCTTTTCCATGCATTCTAGTTGCATTCAAATTAAAGATTTATTTATTATAAAAATATTGATTTGGTTGGTTAAGCTCAAGGCTCCATTCTCGACACACCAGGCACTTGTGGCACCGACTGAATTGAAGAGACATAGCTTGGCTGAAGTTATATCAAATTGTATAAAAGAAAATTCTATTATCGATAATCCTCGACCCCTAACGATTTACCCTGGTAAGTTAACTATTATCTATTACTATATGGACCCTGTTACGCAATTGTGTATCAAGCGCCAGGTTGCCCGGGGGGGGGGGGGGGGGTGGCGGGGTGTGCCCTACGCCCCACGCCTGGCGACCGGGGCAGGCGCGGGGGTTTGTTTTCGATGTTTTTTTTTAATTTTTTTAAAACTAAAAAAAATAAAAAAAATCCCAAAACATATTATATAATATTATATTATTTCTTTTATTAGCAAGGAATAGTATGAAGCGATAAGAGGAAGAGAGTGGGGGGAGGGGGGGGGGGGGGGGGGAGAGAAAAAAAAAAAAAAAAAAAGCGCCAGGTTCCGAGATTGAGAAAATCAACATTAAAGTTTTTCTGATTTAAATTGTATTGATTAGATTATATATCATTTTTTTTGTCAATTGTGCAAGTAAATATTGTAATTATTGCAGATATCCATAAATTATTTCTAAAAATACGATTAATTTAGAGAATAAACAATAAAATTATTATTTGCAAAATTCTCAGTCCAATTATATTTGCAAGAATGCTTCAAAGTCTCTTGACACATGATTGCAAATTAATCTATGCACTATTTATATTAATAAAATAATTTTAGGTTTATAATTCAAAAATTAAACCGGATTATTATTAAAGTTCTTTTAAGCTTATATTTAATACTAGTAGCATAGAAACTTTTTATCAAAATTACATTAATCAATTTTAAATACTAGTATTAATATATTAGAATTAAATACAAAGTGATAACAAAATTTTCTCATCAATTAATTCCTGAATAATAACAACATGGAAACCGTCAATCAAAGTTATAATAATGAAATCGACTTAATTTATTTATTTCGTTGTCTTTTCGAAATCGCACTGATCCACATCTTCATTATTAGGAATAATATCAAATCAAGTACTTCGAAACAACGTGTTAGGTACATAAATCATTTTTGCAAAATGAAAATTCTGCATTGAAATATAGTAAAAATAATTTTAAGCTTGAATAGATATTTTAATAATTAACGGTTATCGTCAAAGACTTAAAATATTCCGTGCTTAAGTAAATTTTTTGGCGCTTGACACACTACTGCGTAACAGGGTCATATAGACTTCTCTTAAGGGATAAAAGGGTTTTATTTTTTAATAAGCCACATATGTATTTCTATTATTAATTGCCTGAAACGAGTTGACTGAAAAATAACGGAATTTGATTAAAGGTGGAATTCCGAGCAACGCGACAGAGCGGCAGCGTCAATAGCGTCACTGCAGCCGCGACAGTGTCGCGCTTGTGGCTTCCGATGTCAGCGTCAGTAAACAAACGCGACCTATTGTCCTTACCTAAAAAATGTTAATCCTATCAATATTTCATCTTCATTGAAGTCCGCCATTTTGTTTATTGTTTTGTTATGACAACGCTCCGGCAGCGGCCGATCGAGAACAACGGGGCAGTGTCACTGCCGCCAGAGCGGCAATGACGTCACGGCAGTGTCACGCTACAGTACGCTATTGACGCTGCCGCTCTGTCGCGTTGCTCGGAATTCCACCTTAAGGCGAGGGTCCGCTGCAGGCGGGCTGAGCGGCTAGTTAATATTTAATTACATGCATTTAAAAGCAAATATTTCTATTAAAATAATAAAAAGGAATTGGCCTGTGTCTCGGAGGTCCCTGCGTGGGAGGGTGAGAGCTGGGCAATTTGCACTTGGGCCTGGCGACAAGCTTGTTTTATCTGCTGGCCGACGGTAGCTCGTAAAATATCTTTATTACGTCCCAACGATGACTGACTCCTGTTAATGATTGCCACCTTGCAGAGGGAATCAACAAACAACACAAGCTATAAAACAATATCTAAACAACAAAACATATAAGGCACTTGTGCGGGGGTGTTTATTTATTTCCTAAATTTTACATTTTTTTTTGGGAAATTCCAAGGTTTTTAATATCAAATGCCGCTTATTTGTTTTAATTTATCTAACCTCCAAATAAGCACTCAAATAAATATACATCACAGAAATATAAATTTTTTTTTCACCTTCAGATTTAATTACGATAGGCCAATATCATTTAAAATAATTACATCCCTTTTCCAAATCAGTTTTGTGTCCTTCGAAATTTGAGATTAGAAACTGATAATATATTTTACTTTCTCTTACCTCTATATATGTTAAAAGTAGGGGAGAGCAGGGCAAGACGGGGTTGAGGGCAAGATGGTGTTTTTCAAATAACTCACTTAATAGATTTCGCAGCCAAGCGGCAAAACATAGAGCTACTTGCTACTGCTTTAGAAGTCTTTGAATTTGATTGAAAATTTCCTTAAATTTTTTTCGGACAATTAACCAAAAAATTGTCCCTTGTGGCAAGACGAGGCCTAAAGTTGTAGGGCAAAATGGGGTACCCCATCTTGCCCTACATTCATATTACATAATGATAGTAGTTTATTTATATTATGTATTTACAGAAAATGGTTCGTGATTATCAACGAACGAATCCTGGTAAAGTGGTTACTATGTTCCAAATTGCTGAACTTCTGGGAAAGGCCTTTATTAGAGCTGCAACCATGCAAACATCAATAAATGGTTTCAAATCTACAGGATCAATTTGAACCAAATATTTTCCCTGATTCTGTTTTTGAGGCATCTGTGACAACAGATACACCACTACCAACAACTGAGAATGTGACCATTATAGTCAATGAACAGGATAAGGTTTCTGATGATGACCCTGGACCAAGGCTACATGGGGTAGTGACTGCTAAGGATGATCCTGCTGTTTTTGGTTGCTCGTTTTGGAAGGAAATTGAACAAAACACCAGTAGCCAAAACAGCTCACCTACCAACTGCAGTAGGCCTAATAAAAAATGTGCCCCATCTTATCCTACCAAGTGCCCCATCTTACCCCATACGTAGGGCAAGGTGGGGTACTTTGAGGAACCTTACAAAAAAATTTAAAAAAAATATAAAATACGTATATTTATTTTCATTAATTTTTTTATTAACAGCAGGATAGTGGACAATTAGGTTGCAATCCCGCTCTCCCCTATTGGATTCATGTCAAAATTTCGATGTCGAGATTTTGATGGATATACACATTTTGAGATCCCCTGAATCCAAAATAGTCGTTTTCGCGACATGGTCTGTCTGTGTGTGTGTGTGTGTTCAATTTTAAGCATGAAGGAATTGAGTTAGGAGGTTGAAATTTTATATTTAAGTTAGACACCCCCCCCCCCCTGGAGCGTGAAAATAAACTAGGCCTACTCATTAAAAAGACAACATCTCTTTAATTAAAAGATTATATTCTTCGGAGACAATAAATCGATTCCGAGAGGGGATCTTTTGTCCTAGAAAGTGACCTATATAAATAAATACAAGACATTTAATCGTAATTAAAAGAACAAGATCGGGAGACGTTAAAAGGACCAGTCCAGTTGAATATTCATTCTTTTAGAGTCGAATTTGTGATGCGCTAATTAATCGCGCAATTAAGAAGATACACATCATGGAGGGGACATCTACAGGCTATCAATTAGCCCTTTTCTTTTTCTCTCCTCTCTGTAAAGCCGCATTATAGCCCTTACGTGCTATAAACTAACTTATTAAGGAATTACGGTATAATTTAAATAATAAAAAAACCTCGCTGCATTCATTCATATTCCACATTGTACTCATTATTTGAAATTATATATCATGAAAGCAGCTTTTTTTTAAATGCTTTTATTTAACTTACTCTTTCAAAATCACCAACTTTAAGTCTTTGTTAAGGACACTTTCCGATGAACTAGAAGTGTGAAATTTGATATTTAAGGGTCATTTTTGATAACGCAAATAGTGAGTTGGGTTTTACCAAAATTGACCAAACTAATGTGGTACTTTATTTCACGCATCCTGCCTTCTTTTTTTAATACTCTATAATAAAAAAAGACTAAAAAGTTTAAAATAAAAATATAATAAAAAACCTAAAAAAAAAAAATGCTTTTATTTAAATTGAACTAAAAAGAGAGAAAAATAATTTAATTGTTCTTATTAAATTTGTTGAATATTTATGAGTTAAAATAAAAGCGTGGGGCGCTTCAAAGTGATTCCGAGGCTCTAAATATATACAATTCCTAACATGTGCGCCCCACGTTTTATTTTAAGTCATAAATCTTCAACAATTTTAACAAGAACAATTAAATTATTTCTCTCTTTTTGTTCAATTTAAATAAAAGCATTTTTTTAAAAAAAGTTTTTTATTATATTTTTATTATTATATATCCTCTTTACACATTATACAAAATATAAATATTTTCCCATACTTATAAATTTTACATCTGAATTCAAATGTTCCGTACTGTCGGGAACTAAATATATCTCAACACAAAAAATCTGGTGTGACAAGCACAGAACACAACTTTCGATTACCAAAGGTAAGAGAGAAGTTGTGTGCTGTGCGACCAGTCACACCAGATTTTTTTTATTAGACTATATAATTTGAGGGTTTTTTCGGCATCTCAGCCCGTCCCCATTTTTCTAAATAAAATCCAATGTATTGATAATTTAGAAATTGAATGTTCACGGGAAACGGGAGTTGCTGACCTCTAGCCCAAGAGATGAGTTTTCTATCACTCCCCAAAGGCTTCCTATAAAATAAATTCCAAATTTCTTTTCTCAAATCCAAAATGCTTTCTTCCAATCTCCAGATCATTGATCTCAATCCATTCTCCCTTCGACTTGCCATATTTAGTTGTTTGCTGTTTCGTAAAATCTAATAAAAAGCCACCCAAAGAATCAAGCTATGCATATTCATAGCCTAATAAAGCTAGGTATCTCCTTATTATTCTCCTTCTAATTAATTACTTTATTGTTGTTAACTCAATTAGTTTGTGGCCAAAATGCAAAAAAGCTTTTCTCGTTGTTTTTTTTTGTTATTAGCTACAATTTAACGCCCCGTGGCAAAATTTGCATTTTGCCATTCACTCTCGTTATTTGTTTGCTTCGTTCTCAATCACCTTAAATAGCCACCAAGGAAGGCAATCATCCTTCGGGAAGGAGCAAACAAAGCAATTTCCTCACCGACATATGCTCTCTTTTTTTCTATTATAAAATTTCTCCGTATTTTTACTTTAAAATAAATTATTTCTATTTTACATACTCTTTTAAGCTTATAGACTGAAGAATTTATTTTTAAACACTAGAGGCCTACCTCTAGAAAAATATAGACTAATAATAGGAGGGTATCATCGAATGAGAAATGCAGCTATAGTTTTTTCTTTATATATTTATTCAATAAGCACAGCTGACGTTTCGGTTCCTTGTTTGAACTATCTTCAGAGCTGGCAAAAGTATTTATGAGTGTGTCATAGTGGATTTTATACATTTTCTGAAGCATAGCCTTATTTAATAAATATATACACATACAGTACATGTGACGAACAGGTACACAAACAAATTAAATGCAATATATAGGGCGTAACACAGAGATGGAGAAATCGTCTCTTGTATTAGGGATCGAAGATTCGCTTTCCGTGCCAAGAAACAAAATATTATAGATATTTTTCGCAGACACACAGGCAAGCAGACTATTTTGTGGGACCCACTTTTTTGGATTCAGGGGTCCTCAAAATTTCGACATATCGAATGCAATATTTTCTCTCTATATACAGTGGGTGGCCAAATTATTAGTTATACATGCAAAAATTTTACTTTCTGATCAGTTTGAAGAGGTATAACATTTGAGAAAATTTTGGTTATTTTAGGTAAACTAGTTAAAAAATATATATTTGAGAAAAAACTCAATACAAAATACGAGAAAAACCTTAATATTTAGTGAAACCTTCTTTGGCGTTAATTACAGCTTGCACCCTTTTTAGCATGCTCTGAATGCACTTTTTAACATATTCTTTCAATTCCTCATTACGATACCACACTTTATTCAATATTTCTATAATGTTTTGTCTGTTTGTGGGTTTTTCTTTGGAGATTTTTCTTTTCAGATGCTCCCAGGAATTCTCTATCGGGTTCAGGTCAGAGGAATTGCCACAAAATGTCAATTTTTGAAAATTATATGTATGTATTGGTTACCCACTAGAATGCAAATAATTATAGATTATAATCTATCTAGAAATATTAAATGTTTTTTGTAGTAAGGAATAAAGAAAAGAACGATTGCAGTTATGTTTAATAGTCGCATCAAGCCGACGTTTCGGTCAGATATGCGACCATCCTCTGGGCAATGGCGCAATTGTGTAAAACATTTATTGCCATTTAAAGGACTCTAATCTTGACCAAGAGCGGATCCAGAGGTGTTTCTCGGGGAAGGAGTAATCTGGTGTGACTGGTCGCACAACGCACAATTTTTTCTTAATTTCGGAAAATTTAAAGGCGCGTTCTATACTTGTTTGCCAGAATATAAATACAAATCAATTT
Organism: Euborellia annulipes; assembly: GCA_023213315.1. Taxonomy (NCBI): domain Eukaryota; kingdom Metazoa; phylum Arthropoda; class Insecta; order Dermaptera; family Anisolabididae; genus Euborellia; species Euborellia annulipes. Next base: position 4,190 of record JAKCPI010029669.1, on the reverse strand, counting down.
TTGAAGTATTAATTTTTAAAATTTTACATTCAAAATAATTTTTTTTTTTTTCGAAAAAAAGTATTTTTTTTTTAAATCTCGAAGAAGGGGGGTAATTACCCCCTTTACCCCTCCCCTTATATCCGCCCTTGAACTTGACTCGTATAGCCTGTAGTCTTTATGAAATGGCAAGAAATATTTTACACAATTGCGACATTCGACTTTATGAGGAATTTTGTTGAGACGCTTCAGCCCCTGAGAATGGTCACAAATCTGACCGAAACGTCGGCTTGATGTGACTAATAAACGATATAAACATATCTGCATTTGCTCTTTTGTTTATTCCTTACTACAATATCTACTCAACTATCCACCTCACTCTAATTGATAAATTTTTTTATAATAAGAAAAATAAATTTCAAGTCTAGAGTAATTGTAACAAGAGCTTAAAAAAAGAGAGAGAAATTTGCAAAAATAGAAATGAGGTTTTAAAATTAGAGTATGCGAATTCATTTATAACTGAACAGGAATCTAAACTTAACCACTAAATGACGTCACAACAACACACACACACATACATTTGCAAAAAAAAAAAAATTATTTTATTTATATATTCGTCTCCTTGGTTGGGAGAGTTGAAAGACAATGCAATGAGTTGGCATTTTTTCGGGGGGGGAGTGAGAATAAAACCAAAACCAAAAACCACACAAGGGTAGTTGTAACAATTGTCCTCGAGTTGTGTTATAAATGACTTGTCAGAATTCTCTCGCCCTTATTGTATTCCCCCCCCCCCACCCTCACTCCTTCATTCATTCACTTGCTTTATGAGGTTTTGCTCAGGATTCGTTATTCTATATGAGTAGAGGTATTTATTTGTGTGTCGTTGTGTGTGGGAAAAAAATCAATTGCAAAGAAGTAATCAAGCCAGAATAGAGTGTCTAAATAGAGACCATTGCATATTTGGAATGTCATTTATTAGCGTAGAATATTAATTTTTCTATACTTAGGGCGCCTACACAAGTAACTGCAAAATGGACAAGCATGCATGTGCAATCTTTTTGTATGTACAAGCAAACCAAGGGCGGATACAAGGGGGGTAAAGGGGGTAATTACCCCCGTGAGATTTGAAAAAAATACTTTTTTTTTCGAAAAAAATGTATTTTTAATGTAAAATTTTAAAAATTAATACTTAAAAATTTGATTTATATTTATATTCTGGCAAACAAGTACAGAATGCGACTTTAAATTACCGAAATTAAGAAAAAATAGTGTGCTGTGCGACCACTCACACCAGATTACTCCTCTCCTTCCTCCCGAGAAACACCTCTGGATCCGCCACTGCTTCCGAGTTTGACATTTTTAGGTTAATTTTCGGCATAAGCTGTTTCTTGCACAAGCATGATTGAAAACTATTCCCCCTACAATATATTTTTCCCCCCCCCAAAAAAAAAAAACTTTAAAAATTTAATTTCCCCCCTCCTTAAATTTTCCCTGATCTCAAAATTTTTCTCGAATTTTTTTTTTTCGCGGAACCAAAATTTTTTCGCCTTGCTTTCATTTTTCCCTTTTCCCCTAGTTTCCTAGGGGCCCGCCACTCTTGTGACGGAGGGAATTTGTGCATGCTGGTACAAAAAGCACATGCATACTTGTCAAGGGTCCAGTTACGTGTGTAGCCGCCTTTATTTGATTAAAAAAAATTTATTATAAATAATTAAAATCAACAAATACGGCGTTATTTATTTTTCGTTATTCGATTATAACAGGTGAGTGAAATCGTCCTTGTAACTATTTTCCAATCAACTTCATTAATTTTATGATCTATGCGTATGCCTTATTTTACTATTTTCATTTTATAGACGTGCAAGCGAAATTTATTTATTGAGCAAATGGTTAAATATTATGATCTGAAAGGATCGTAAAATTAGAGAGAGAGAGAGAGAGAGAAAAAAAAACAATTAGAGAGGAAATTATAATTTAAATAAAAATTGAATTCAATGTAGCTACAGTATATAGGTATTATTAGATTGATCGTTTATGTAATATTTTATTTAACAACTCCTGTTTATAAAATACTAGCTGCCCCACCCGCCTTAAGATCCATTTTCCTCTCACGATTAATCATTGATAGTATTTTGCTCTGATCGTGAACGATTTGTTGTTTTTTTTTTTTACTTTCTCTTACCTCTATATATATGTTAATATATAGAGAGAGAAAGTATTGGTGTGCTGTGCGCAAGTCACACCAGATTTTTGGATTCAGGGGACCTCAAAACGTGAAGATCCATCAAAATCTCGACATCGAATTTTTGACATGAATCCAATACTTTCTCTCTATATATATATTATATATATATACATTGGTAAGGCCCGAAAGTAAAAAGTGGTTTTCGCGACATGGTCTGTCTGTCTGTCTGTGAACAAAATATGTCAAGAACGGAAAGAGCTAGGAGGTTGAAATTTTATATTTAAGTTAGGCACCCCCTGGGAAGTGACACGAAGCTTTTGAACAAAATCGACCAAAGAGTACTAATACTTTACTGATGCACTTTTTCAGTTTTTTTCGATTTTCTCTAAATTCGCTCCAACGATTTTTTTTTTTTAATTCAAAAATCCATTATTTTTTAGATTCTCAATAAAATGTATATTCTCATTTTGCCATTGAAATCTTCTGAAGACCACTTTACTCTTGTACTCCATAGAAAAGATAGGATGAAATGGTTGCCATGGTAACAAAATATAAATATTTTCCCATAGGCCTACTTATAAAATTTACATCTTGAAATTCTCTTGGTAAGAGAAAGTTGTGTGCTATGCGCCAGTCACACCAGATTTTTTTTTCACTAGTCTTCATTCGAAGTCATATCATACTATATAATAAAGCAAGTTTGTTTTTACGATTAAATGAGTTTAAAAAGTTAGTTGAGTAGACGTAAAATATTATTACTGACAATTGTGAAATGCCTTTTTGAGGAGATGGAAGAGGACGATATACTTCTCCAGGGGCATAGGCGCCGGAACTGGGTGGGGGGAGAGGGGGGGAATCTTGTCCTCGAGTCCTGGCACAGAGATAGAGATTCGCTTCACAGTTCAATGAAATATTTCTAAATTATATTAGTCACTAATTAATTAAGCAAAATAAGGAGTCAAATGCTTAACAAAATATGAGTGTGCTTAAGACCTCACAACCGAAGTGTGAACTTGGCGAGTGTAATCGATTGTGGAGGTAGAGGTTCCGACTCCAAGAGACCCGGTACCGATATTTCAAACAGGAAAATACTCGAGTGGAGGAAATAAATAAATTTCAAAAAATATTCCTTTCGCTATTTATTAAAAAAAAAAAAGTAAAAAGACAAATCCAAATTAATTGCCGTGTTACAATCGGCGACATGTTACAATTCCTAAAAAAACAAAATAATTAATTAAGAAAGAAATACAACAGATTTGCAAATCCAGTTTTTTTTTTTTTTTTGAATACAAGAAAAGAATAAAATAAATAAATAAATAGCATAAAAAGCTGCTCCATTAGAGGAGGTTTTTTTTAATTAAATTAAAGAGCATTTAGGCGGTGATTTGTCGCTGCCAGGCGCTGGACCACCTGCCAGCCTCCCAGTCTCTTCTTATCTTCTTCAGGTCGCATGACAAATCGGCTCAAGGGATTGGTTCCCAGGCTCTTGAGGGGGGAGGGGATTCTTATTCTTTCGGGTCTTATTCATTCTCATCTCTCCTCTCTTTCTGCTATCAAGGCATAATCCTTCAACGGTTATTTAAATTTTCTTTTTTCTTGATTGTTTACCTGAATTTTTTTTTTCCCATTTTTGGACATAAAATTATTTTGTAATCAGTGGCGGATCCTTATAGAATTTTTTTTGTGTCCACATAGAGAGGGGACAAATTCATATTAAAAAATGTGGTGTGACTGGCGCACAGCACACAACTTACCCTTCGGTAAGAGAAGGTTGTGCACCGTGCTTGTCACACCAGATATTTTGTGTCGGAATATATTTAATTTCCGACAGTACGGTACATTTGAATTCAAGATCAATTTATAAACATGTGAAAATATTTATATTTTGTTACCATGGCAACCATTTCTCCTATCTTTACTATGAAGTACAAGAGTAAAGTGTGCTTCAGAATATTTCATTGGCAAAATGAGAATATACATTTTAAAGAGCATGCAAAAAATAATTGATTTTCGAATTTTAATCAAA
>JAKCPI010029668.1:0-10227 GCA_023213315.1 Euborellia annulipes | reverse complement strand
TTCACCTTTAAATTACCTAAAGTAAGGAGGAAGTTTAAAAAAGTTTCTTGAAATTTTTTAAAAAAGGAAGAGGAAGATTTATTGTAAATTAAATAAAAATGTTTTTTGCAGGCCTGAAGATGGTAGTTGGGCTATCGAAACTATTGCTAGCCAGTCGCCAGACCTTAGAATAAAGTAAACAACAATAAATTTTATTGTTATTCTCTAACCCCAACACCTTGGTCCAATTACTGCAACAAATCCACTTCTTTTAAATACTAAGATTGAAGCCGAAACTCGGTTTCGGTTTTGGTTACGGCTGAAAATCTTGTTTCGGTCGGACCCTATAGGGTGTAATTATTATAATAATTACAATATATAAAGCGCTAGCCGCTGACTTCCTTTCCCTGTGTGTATGTGCGCAATTATTTATTTTCAATGTCTACGTTTAGGAGACTCTATGTCACCCACCCTCAAGACAAAGGCATGTAAAATATCTTTCGTGCCTCCTGGACTCGTAAACAAATCCAAGAATGAAATATTGTTGTTTAAATATGATTTTGACGAGTGGTTCGTGTTTGTCATTTGCATATAGTTCGGCGATTGATCACCTGAATCTCATAATACAGCCATCATTTTTGAACAACAATTTCTTTGTTTGATTTGTTCAAGAGTATAGGAGGCACGAGAGAGATTTTACGACCTTTATCCTAAGGATGGTGACGTATAATCCCCGAAATGTAGACATTGGAAATAAAAATTTGTTGGGCCGAATTAAGTCCTATTTTTTTCATCCTTCTGTACACGACCTTCCTCCACAAGATCATAATAATAATAATAATAAACATATGAAAATTTAAAAATAAAAAAAATCTTGACGATGCTGGACCAGTGAGCGAAAATTCTTTCTGAGTTCCAAAATGCTCATTAAGTGTTAAAAATGTTTATTTATTTATTTATTTATTTAAAATTTAAAATAAATAAATAAATAAAAATATTAATTTTTTTATCAAAGGCTATTTATTTAAGGCCATTTAGATCCCTTTCCTAAATATTTCTATTTACAGCGAATTTTAATTGCATGAGACGGAATGCTAACGACCCTTGACCTCTAGCACATGAATCAAACAAGCATACAATGCTTTGAAACTTATAAACTATTGTTTTTAATTTTTTTCAACTTTTCAATTTTCATATACACTGTTAAAAATTTTCCAAAAAACTTCATATATATACAAGTATAGGAAGTCTGTTACATAAACTGTTTATGAATAGTATATGAGAAAATTGAATTTGTAGCCAACCAAACAAATTTCTTGTATATTTTAAAATTAATTATTTTGGTAAAAATTGTTAATTTTAATTTGAATTTTTATAACTATTTAGTTGAATTACTTTATAAAAATTATTTAATTAGTATGATTTTAATATACTTCATAAATATTTAAATAGTTTATAGCACGAATTTCAATCCAGAATTTAATAAATTTAGATTTGTGAAATAAATTTTAAAAGAATAATTTCAAGTTTCCTTAAAATAATTATAAAATAATATTAATAAAAATTCCTTGAGGTAGTCGAGTTATTTGAGAACGTTTAGACCAGTGATTCTCAACTTGTCGCGGTACACTTTCAACGATTTCAAAATTTGGCGGCACACAAAGAAAAAGATAAGTTTAAAGGTTGGCAATTTGTTCATAAACTTTTATATTAATTTTATTTCATATCCTGGGTATATTAAAATTAAACCACGAAAGTATATGAAAAATGATTGAAAATTCATATTTTTTTTACAGTGTAGCTATAAATTACATATTCTTTCAACTAGAGCCTACGGTTTATAGTTTAAAAATAAACATGATTAAAAATCAGCGCTGTATTTTTTGAACTTAAGATGAGCGTAAAAGTATTTTATTTTTATCACCAGCTTCCAAGTCAAATCTTGTTTGTTTCTATATGTTTGAATCTTTTCTAAACGGTTTATCTTTTTGTTTACGAGTCTCATAAAGCTAAAATTTTAAAGTGGAGTAGCAAGGAGCCAGGGAAGGAAGGTTTTGTTTTAATAAGTTAATAAGAGAGATGATTAATGGGCTAACGTAAGACCCATCCTTCTCCTTCATAGAGACCGCCTAGATAAGAATCGAAGCAGGGGGGAAGGTGGTTCTGGATTACGTTGAGACCAACCAAACTCAGGCTAATGAATCCAGCCTATCGTAATAATTAATGATATGTAAATTTACGAGGCAATCTCACGTGTGTTTTCCTAGCTAATTAATATATAATGGCTTTAATCTAATTTAATTTGATGTGCGCTCCTCAACTCAATAAGAGAGAGAGGAGAAGTTTCCTTTTCACTTTATTTAGATAGTAGGATTTGTTTAAGTAAGAGGAATTTCTTCTTTTTATTGATGCAAAGTCTAAGAAAAATTCATTTCTTGCTTGATTAAACAAAAGGCATATGAAGACTTCCACTTGATCTTCCTCGTTAAAAATATTTTTTTTTTTTTATTTTTTTTAATTTTTATTATTTAAATAAATATATATATTATTTTTTTTTTTTTTTTTTATTTAATTATTTTTTTTTTTTTTTTAAAAAAAAAAAAAAAAAAATCCCAAACTCTAATATTTTTTTTTTTTTATTAAATTTATATTTTTTTTTTTTTTATTAATAAAATATAAATAAAAAATTTTTAAAAAAATGAAAGATTATATAAAAAAAAACCCTCAATAAAATTTATCATTATTTTAAAAAAAGGGGGCAACAACAAACCACCCCCCCAATAGGGTATATTTCCAAACAAAAAAATTTTTTTTTTTTTTAAAAAAAATACAAAATATATAATAACATTTTTTTCTACATCTTTTGAAAAATTTTTAATTAATTGATTTTTGGGACACTTTTTATGACACACAACGCCCTCTTATCGGGAAAAACACGCGAAACCCCTTCGGTCCTATTCCGCCTTAACATTCTCTTTTTATTGAGGAGTATAGAGGAGGAAAACGATTTTTTTTTTTTTTTAATTTCAACTCATTGTAGAATTCTCACTTCCTAATCTGAGAGATGAAATTGTAATGGCTACCAATTGATTTGAATTAATAAGGGACCTTCAGTCGTTGCTGTCCCCTGGAAGCATACTGAGATGGGTTTTTTTTTGGGGGGTTGGTTTTGCTATGAGGTGACTTGTTTTCAAAAAAGCCAACTAGCTCATCTCCACTGCGATTCGCGTTCTCTCGAATGGCTATTCGTGTCGGAGGTCTGGCAAGAGAGGTAGAGCATTAGCCACGAAGATGCCTACGAAGTTGCTGCTAAGACAGTGGTGGGTCCCAACAAAGTTTTACCAAGACCCCCTTATCGTTTGCTATACTGACAAGGACCCCTTAAGTTCTTAAATTGTAGATTAGAATATTACAAATAAAATAATTTGAGTTACACTAATAAGTAATTTATATCAGTTTTTACAATATACGGTATATCAGATGAAGTTACGCGGGAACTATTGTAGATTAGGATAATGGCAGCAAGTTAAGTGCAAGTTAATATGCAATACAAAATAATTTTATTACTCCCTAAACAGAAAGTTATAAATGGTGGGAGAAAAAAATTCATTTGTCCTTGAAGGTGGTGCTCAGTCCTCAACGCCTCCAATAATTCTTTGACTAAAAAACGCCCAATTTAGATCTCTTCTGATCCCGCCTCTCGTTGAGAACCACTTTTTTCAAGGATAAAAATGCCCTCGGGCTTGGGGTAGCGGTTAGCGGCTAACCTTCTATACGGAGGATCGCGGGTTCGAATCCCAGGCGGGTTTATGGATACCAAATGGCTTAAATAGAAATGCCTGGACCACAAATAGACATATTCATTAACAACGATTATCGTAAAAGTCTTATATGGCCTAAGATGCCGAAAAGATTGTGTGAATGTGTGTGTGAGAAAAAAGTGTGAGTGTTTAAAAAAAAAACGATAAAAATTTAAAAAAAATCGCAAATACAAACTTTGGTGCGGTGGCAACCCTACCGCAGCTAGTTAATTATATAATTTAAAAATATACATAGGTACACGAATGAAAACCCTAATAGTGGAACGGAAAATAGTTATTTAAATAATAAAAAATGTTATTGGCAATTGTTCCTAACTCACTGATGATGATTCTGCACAACGACCGAAACATATGAGGAGCTTTCTGAGATTTTCTCAAACAATCACAGAGATGAATGAAATCCATTAATTCATAACAATACGGTTCTGGGATTCAATAGAAACAAAGACCCTATTTATTGAAACTAAAATTTCTATAGGAAAGTTGCCTGTTACTTTCTCTTACATATACATAGAGAGGGAGAAAGTATTGGATTCATTTCAAAATTGTTTTGTACTTTATTGGAAAGATAAGGAGTTCATGGTAACAAAATATAAATATTTTCCTACGTTTAATTGTACATCTTGAATTCCACCGGAAACTAAATCTGGTACAGAACACAATCTTCAATTATCGAAGATATGAGAAAATTGTTTACCGTGACTCCAGATTTTTTATTATATTTTATTTTATTCAATCACAAAGGAAATAAAATTTTTGATTGATAAAGATGAAATTTATTATACTACCTTTGGATATAACTTTATATATATATATATAATAGAGAGATATGTGTGTGCGTGGATGTGTAATTAATTTGTTGTGAGTGTCCCTCAACTCAAGCAAATTAGCCCTGTTTATCAGAGAGAGGGCGCTGACTGAGAGAGAGAGAGAGAGAGGAAGGAAGATGAAGGGAGGGGGAAGTGAATATTAATTTCGACCTTTGTGGATTTCAATCCCTTATCAGCAGCGAACTGGGAAGGAGGTGTGGGGGCTTTGATCCCTTTCCTTCCCTCTGTCTCTTTTCCTTGGGCAGCTGGAGAGTCCAGGGACCTCTCTCCAGGCACACACTCCAGGCTGTTGGCTCCCTTATCGATTCAAAGGAGAGAGAGAGAGGTGGATGGATACGCAACTGGTGGTGGAAGTGTGACGGAGTGGGAGCTCCTATCCGGGTGGAGGCACCACCACTCCAAACAAACAACGTTGAATAAATTCTTAACTCATTTATAAAGATGGAATTTACAACTCGTGGCATATTAAATAAAATTCTTTCTTCCTTTCTCTCTCTCTCTCATTTAAATCAATCTGTCACTTGCTGTATATATTATGCGTTTAAAGATAATTTGGCAATTTAAGGGAAAGAAAGAGGCTTTTGTGGTTGCAACTTTTCTAGTACATCATTATTTTTCCAGAAATCAATAATTTTTTTTTCTATATATGTTAATATATAGAGAGAGAAAGTATTGGATTCATGTCAAATATTCGATGTCGAGATTTTGATGGATATACACGTTTTGAGGTCCCCTGAAAACAAAAAAGTTGTTTTTGCGACATGGTCTGTCCGTCACTCTGTCTGTGTGTGTGTGTGTGTGTTCAATATAAAGCATGAAGGAATTGAGCTAGGAAATTTTAGTTAGACACCCATCTAGATCGTGAAAATAAGCTTTTAATCTGCCAAAAAGTACTAGAACTTTAATGATGTACTTTTTTAAGTTTTTCGATTTTCTCAAAATTCGCTCCAACCATTTGATTAAAATTCATAAATCAATTATTTTTTAGATGCTCTTTCAAATGTATATTCTCATTTCGCCATTGAAATCTTCTGAAGACCACTTTACTCTTGTACTTCATAGTGAATGATAGGAGAAATGGTTGCCATGGTAACAAAATATAAATATTTTCACATAGGCCTACTTATAAATTTTACATCTTGAAAATCGAATGTACCGTACTGTCGGAAACTAAATATATATCGACACAAAAAATCTGGTGTGGCAAGCACAGAATACAACTTTCGATTACCGAAGGTAAGAGAGTTGTGTGCTGTGCGACTAGTCACACCAGATTTTTTCATAAACAATTTCCATATTTAAGAAATACTACCCTATTGAATAATAATAATTATTTTTTATATATTTCAGATCCGATTTCTGAAAGCTTTTATTAATTCCAATAGCAAGAGTCTCTCCTGGGAAAATGTTCATATTGAATATCCCATATCCCAAGAGAAGGAGGTCCCTTTTAGGAATTACGTTATGAGATGCCCTCTTAAAAGCTCTCTGTAACTTCATTAAATAATTGACTCTTGGCCCGTTCTCTTCTTCTTCTTCTTCTTCCTCGTTAAAAAGTTTGGACGATAGTCGTTTTGCCACCTGTTCTCTTATAATAATAAGAATTTACTCATTATTCATAAAATCAGTCACCAAAAAAATTAGTGAGTAAAAATTGAAGAATTTATTTTCAATCCCCAACATTTGCCCCAATAAGATTTTCAAGTAAATGAATCGCAATCGCCTCCCCAACATAGTTCCTGCTTCTTTTCTGCGCCCATATCACATTCCGATTGTAGAAATTTGTAAAACTCTCAAGTTTCACATTTGTAGTATCGATGCATCCTGAGCCACCCCAGAATTTTTTTCATTCTTTAAGGTGCGCGTCTCTGGATGCTAATTTTGGGAGATCCCAGCGGCCACAATTTTGAAGCTATCGACCTCAATTTTTTTCTAAATTAAAGCTATTTAAAATATCTACAACTTATAGAAGCCCTTTTTTTGATTTTCGAAAAAATAGAACTTTTTTTTTAGATTAATCGCATTAAAGAAAAGATATTTAAAAAAAAATTCGCTCTATATCTTATAGATAATTAAATTAGTAATCATTGTGTTAAAAAATAATTATTTTTTTTACTCTTAATTAACCCATATAAGCCCAAAACTTTTTTAGTCACGGATTTTTTTATTTTTGATATGTGGTCACGATTGGGTCCTAGAACATGAAAATAATTTTTTTCTCAATTCATTTTTTAGGATGAATTAGGGCATGGTGCGAAACGCACCACCGGGCCATGGATCAAAAGTTCCCCGCCTATTAACTACATAAGAGTGTATAGCGAAGAGAAAGAAATGGAATTGGTTCAAATTTTTGGCTTCCGGATTACCAAGAAAATACAAAGAATAATAGACATTATTATTATTAGGCCTATTATTATTATTTTTATTTATTTTAGAGGGTAAAGGTATTTGGTTTTTGATTTAGGATTGGAACAGCCAATTAAACCATTGACACTAAACACTCCTAACGATTGAATCCTTCTTGTTTACTGCTTCAAATTGCAGGATCTCTACAGTGCCAGGCATTTTGGATACTAAAATCTATTCTCTAAAGAAGAAAGAATTGCCCACCACCATTTCTTCGAACGAATAACTATGTTGCTGATAAACGGCGTTGTTTTCATCTAAACGATCAATGCCGTCCATATTTTTATTATACATATCAACCAGTAGTGGGTGCTCCATTTATTTTTGCAATTTGTATCAGTAATAAACCTAAAAACAAGACGGATTCAATCGTTAGGAGTGTTTAGCGTCAATGGTTTGATAGGTTGTTTCCAATCCTAAAACAAAAACAAAATACCTTTTCCCTCTAAATAAATAAAAATAATAATATAGACCTAATAAAAATAATGTTTTATCCATGTGTATTTTCTGTAATCCGCAAGTCGAAAATTTGGACCAATTCCACTTTTTTCCTCTTCGCTACGTAGTGTTTAGGCGTGGAAAGTAATGATAATTTTGATAATCCCATGTGCCTGGTGGTGGTTTTCGCACCATTTAAAAGATGGACCTATATCTCTAAAACTTAGAAATTGACAGAATAGCTAACTATTGGATATCATTTAGTAACTCTCTAAAAAAACATAAGAGACACCTTATTTGAATATGAGCGAATTATAAAGTAGAAATTTAATCTTTTCTTCGAGAAGTCGATGAAATTTCAGAAGTGAAAATTAGTGACAATTTTAGGGGACAAACCCAGTGACCCTCTATTAAACTTTGACAAGTGAATGAGTGAATTTCCTTGGAGAATAGAGTCTTGGCTTTAATATAAAAAAAACACCAATAATTTATTTCAAGTACTTTTTTAGAAAAATAAGATTTTATAAAAATATACGAAATGGTGGTTTTCCACCACCGATTAATGGGTTAATTAGCTGGAATCTTTCAAATGAAATGGAATAAATCCCTTGTATCCCTATGGGAAAAACTAACGCCATCTCTTGCCGCCTAGAGTAACTCGGTAGTGAATCGTCTTCTAACGGCTTTTCGAGACGCGCACCTTAATTGTAAACTTGGGACAATGTTGTCTACTCATAAGCTAAAAATAAGGTACCAAAAAAGATCAACATAATATCTAGTTAATGTCAACATTACCAGCAAGCGAATTTAGAAAAACTGAAAGAAAGAAATTCTTTATTTTCTTCCATGCAAAGGGAACTTCAAGCCCTGAGGATAGTTAATAAAGACGACACGAGAGGCAGCACTTGCCGAGAGCGCCTTGTAGTTATGCAAATTCTTGCCAAAAAAGATAATTTGAATGCCTAGAAATAGGCGTTCGTATTAACTACAATTAATGAAGATCATTAGCTACATGAACCGGGCCCGTCCCAACTTCACCTGTAAGTTAATAAATTTGATCCATTTTTTTTATTTGTGACATATTAAATAGATTTAGAGTAGCAAAAGCAGGTTTTCATATCCTCTCACAATTCTACCCCACAAATTTATATTTACAGTAAATTCTTGACAGTAGACATTTTGTGAATTAAAATCCACAAATAAAATACTAGATATTTTGTTTCAAGTTATTTATTGTGATCACTTCTGTGACACACCAGTATCGAAATATGCATTAAGTGTTGATTTATAATCAATAAATAACTTGAAACAAATAATCGAGTGTTTTATTTGTATATTTTAACAATTTATTTGTATTCATGAATTACAAAGATATTTATTTATTTAATTAACAAATTTTTGGCATGGCGGCACACAGCCATTTTTGCCACTGATATAACTTAAATACAACAAATAGCAACAAAAAGATTCACTTAAAGTTTGATTTTCATTTACTCTGGGGTATTTCTCTCAGGTTTGCGCGACATGGATAGAGGTTACATTGAAGGGGATGTTTAAATACAATTGATTTAAAGCTAGCGGCGGACCCTTGCCTTTTCTTAATAAATTTTACAGTCAACTCGTTTCAGGTTGGTCAAACAAAGCGTGACAGACGAACAGACGAACACTCCGCTATTATAAATATAGAATTTTTTTTTTGACACTCGCACATTTTTCCCACTCACACTCCATTCCCCACACAGTCTTTTCGGCAGCTTAGGCCATTTAAGACTTAAACGATACTCATAATTAATATACCAGTGGTAAAGCCCCCTGGATCCCCTTTTATTCTGGCCAATCAGCGCTTAAATATGATAATGATAACTAGCAGCTCTGAAGATGGCTTTAACCAAAGTCGAAACTTTAGCTGCTAAAAATATATTTTTTAAAGAAAAATCCTGGCTCCATTTTCTTCTATTTTTTATTCCCGGGGAAAATGAAGCAAGTATAGAATATACAATTTTTTTTTTTTTTTTTTTTTTTTATTAATTTCGTTGACGTTTCGGTAACGCATAATCTCATCTTCAGGATAAAAAAAATGAAAAGTTTGATTGAAGATAGGAGTGCAAGAGTTAGATAATAATCACATTTGGTAAAGTATCTTCACTCATCTCAATTCCCGCAGTTGAGTTTCCCTTTATGCTTCTCCTTTTGTTTTTATTTCCTTCCTGGCTGCATGTGACCACTGGTCATTATAGGTCTTCGGACCTTATGCACCCATTCCAAAAAAAAAAAAAAAAAACTTAATACCTATAGTATCTTCATTTAATAAATACGTAGTACATAGATTCTAAAAAAGTGAAAGCATCATTTCATGAGATTTCAAATCTTTTTTTGACAACATGATTTCTTTGTTTGTTTGGTTTTTTTTTGATAAATATAATTATTTCATGTTTTTTGTTCATTTTTAAAACAATTTATATGAAATACTGAAAATAAAATTATTGTACTTATAAATTCATGATTTATGATGTTTCATTCATTCCAGCATTCTTTAAAACAATTGAGTGCAAGAATTGCATAATTCCTACACATATTCCTCTCTTTATACTAGTATATTTCTTGATAAGTTATAAGCCTGAAAATTAATCTGTAAATGCATTCATTAATACTTTCACATTTTATTCAAATAACACAAAATACAAATTTAATGTAATGTAAAAAGTTTTTTCTCGTTTTTTCTCAAAAGTTTACATTTGGTTATTATCTAGCTC
>JAKCPI010029667.1:0-30675 GCA_023213315.1 Euborellia annulipes | reverse complement strand
TTATTTTTAACAATTATTTAACTTAATTATCAAATGAATAATGAATAAATAATTAATTATTAAATAAATAATTTATTAATAATAAATAATTTAAAAATTTTTCGACTATGTTCTGTGACATTCCAGAGTGTTTATCTCAAGTCTTCTGGATGAATTCCAGTTTCAATTTCGTTATGTCTGGCCTGTTTCAGTTACTTGGTAGCCTTTCCATTAAAATTTCCTTTTTTTTAAAAAAAGGGACTTTTTTTTACAACACGATAAAATGAAGCTACTGAGGGTGTATCCCTGTCAGGAAAACGCTCGGCTATTTATCAATGACAGCCCCAAACACATTCACTACATAAATTAAGACCATTTTAATTTTGTCTTCAACAAATAAATGCTCCATTTTTATTATGGTAATACAATATAACTATCTACTGGATTGACACGAGAAATAAACTTTTATAAACTCAAGAATTTTAAGTAGTTCTATTAAGTAGAAAATAATCTATAAAAACTGAGTATTTTCATTGTTGGGACTTTTCAATTTAATAATTATTTATTTAATAATTAATTATTTGATCATTATTATTTAATAATTAAGTTAAATAATTGTTAAAAATAATTATTAGGATTTTTTAAGATCTAACTGATTCATGTATTTTGTTTATTTGATGTCGTATAAAAAAATAGTTCTTATGAAAGTTCTCATTTAGTTTTTGTTTGTAGATTAAGTAGACGTAATAGAAAAATATAGGGTTCCATTTAAAAAACAGAACTTGACCTTGAAATACCCTTGAAAGCTTATTCTACGTCGAAAAACAATAGCATAGTATAGTTTCCCCTTCAATATAAATAAACTTTTATTTGAAACTTTTTTCCATATAATGCACTGTTTTTGAGTTATAAGACTGTCTCAAGATAAAAAAACTCACCCGGTAAATATGATTTATTTGTTAGAGATTAAAAAAAATGATTTGACCTTCATCTATCGTCTTATTTATTAAAATACGAAATAATATTTTTAGCCTTTAATTCTCATGGGCAACTCAGCCTGATTGAATATAGAATAATTTATTTTGTTGTTATAGATCAAACTTCTGTTACCTGTGGCTGGCTTGAATTTTAACAACAAAAACGAATTTTTCTAAAATCCAATCAGGTAATCTGATTGAACTCATGAGAATTAAAAGACAAGATATTGATGATGAAGGTCAAACCTTCGTAAACTATGGTCTCAAAAATATATATATATACAGTCGAGGGGTGTACCGCGAACTCAAATCGTGTACACCTACTTCCACTTCCACTTTCATTTCAAGTAGAACACAATAGATGACAATAGATTATCTAATGAATTCCAAAAAATAATTCCAAAAGGCGGTGCACCAATTCCAATCGTGGTTCACTGCATACAGTCGACTCTCGATAATTTGAAATCTAAGGGATTACAAGAAAAAATTCGAATTATAGTACGTTCTCTCTCCTCTCTTGTTACGAAAAGGGATTTCGAGTTATCGGGCTAATCAAAATACACAGCATTTTTTCGATTTTTTTACCGAAGTTAACAGATGAAGAGTTCGAATTATCGAGGTTCGGACTGTCTACCGGGTGAGTTTTTTTATCTTGAGACAGTCTTATAACTCAAAAACAGTGCATTATATGGAAAAAAGTTTCAAATAAAAGTTTGTTTATATCGAGGGGGAAACTAAACTACGCTATTGTTTGTCGACGTAGAACAAGCTTTCAAGGGTATTTCAATGTCAAGTTCTGTTTTTTAAATGGAACCCTATATTTTTCTATACGTCTACTTAATCTACAAAAAAAAAACTGAACAACTTTCATAAGAACTATTTTTTTATACGACATCAAATAAACAAAATACATGAATCAATTAGATCTCAAAAAAATCTTAATAATTATTTTTAACAATTATTTAACTTAATTATCAAATAATAATGATTAAATAATATAATTATTAAATCGAAAAGTCACAACAATGAAAATAAGTGTTTATAATGATATTAAAACTTCGTTATACTCAGATTTAAGAGATTATTTTCTACTTAATAGAACTAGTTAAAATTCTTGAGTTTAAAAAAGTTTATTTCTCGTGTCAATCCAGTAGATAGTTATATTGTATTACCATAATAAAAATGGAGCATTTTTTTGTTGAAGACAGAATTAAAATGGTCTTAATTTATGCGGTGAATGTGGAAGAAGTGTTATGGGGCTGCCATTGAAATGAATGCCGAGCGTTTTCCTGATAGGAATACACCCTCACAAGCTTCATTTTATTGTGTTGTAAAATCTGTTAAAAAAAACAAAAAAAACAGGAAATGTAAAGGCTACGAAGAAACTGGAACAGGCCAAAATAAGGAAATTGGAACTGGAATTCATCCAGAAGACTTGCAATACACTCTGGAATGTCTCAGAACAGTGTCGAAAAATTATTAAATTATTAATTATTATTAAATTATTTATTTAATCATTATTATTTGATAATTAAGTTAAATAATTGTTAAAAATAATTATTAAGAATTTTTTTTGAGATCTAATTGATTCATGTATTTTGTTTATTTGATGTCGTATAAAAAAATAGTTCTTATGAAAGTTGTTCAGTTTTTTTTTGTAGATTAAGTAGACGTATAGAAAAATATAGGGTTCCATTTAAAAAACAGAACTTGACATTGAAATACCCTTGAAAGCTTGTTCTACGTCGACAAACAATAGCGTAGTTTAGTTTCCCCCTCGATATAAACAAACTTTTATTTGAAACTTTTTTCCATATAATGCACTGTTTTTGAGTTATAAGACTGTCTCAAGATAAAAAAACTCACCCGGTATATTAGGTACATATATATCTATCTATCTATCTATCTATCTATCTATCTATATATATAAAATAGAAAAGTATGTGGATATATATGTATGTGGAAACGATCTGATTGGCCAGTGCATAGCCAATGCCAAAGCGTTAAATTATTAGAACGATTCTGATTGGTCAGATAGTGATCGTGCTTAGGCAATGTGTTAAATAAATCTTTCCTTATTCTTCCTTATTTTTGAATCAATTTCATTCAGCACATTCTTTCGATACTTACAGTAAGATTTTAAATTTCAATTATTAAATTGGTATGAACGAGACGCCCCCCGCCAGGGCCTGGTGACGCCGGGCCGAAGGCCCGGTCGTCAGCTAGTTATTTAAATATGCATATGTATATTTGCATCAAGCAGAGGACAACCCCTATTGATTTCTCCTTATTTTCAATTCATTTTCATATACGAGTACCTACATAATTCGAAAATCACTGGTCACAAAAGTCTTTATTACTTCTGAAACTATTTTCTTCCTCGTCGGAATTTTGATGCCTTTTGACTCTATAAAACGAAATACTTTAAATAAATAATGGAGGATATTTATGAAAAAATAGTTATTTTTTCATTTTATAAAGGTGCTATTTTAAAGAGAAATTCGTGAAATAATTCTACCCAGCCGTCATAGTGAAACATTTCAATTGAAAACAGCATGATTTCGATTGCCAGAGGTTCAACCGAAATACAGTGAGCGGGGGGGTCGAGACGCCACACACACACACACACATAGAACTTTATTTTCAATTTTAAAATTTAAAAAAAAATAAATGTTTTTTTTTTCAATTTTTTACAAATTTCATATCTCATATTTTAAGTTCATTAAAATAAAAAAAATAAAAAAATTGTTATAAATTCCCTGTCGATTTGGCCGCCGTTTTTGGCCTCTGCGTGCGACGCACGTGTTGCACTCCCGCCAGGCACGGGCCTCTAGGGGGGGGCGGGCGCTCCCTCCCCCCCCCCGCGATCCGCCCTTGGTGTGGATGGTAAAACAGATACACAATCGATATTGTCCACTCGAATCCACACTTTGATCATTCAAAGTAGATTCTCTATTCTAATTTTGTAAATATATTTTGTAATAAAAGTATTATTATTATTATTATTGTTGTTATTTTTAATAATAAATGTGAGAATTTTATTATTTTATATTTTGACAGCTATGTTTTGAAATCTTGTCCCTACATTACTGATGGCTGATTTTCTTTTCTTTTTTCGAAGCATTTCCCGCCCTATTAGGTATACTCGTCATTTGTGGGAATTCAGTTTTGTTTTTATTCTACCCAATCCAGAGTGCGTAGACACGGGGGGGGGTCTCAGAACCCCCGGACAATGGCAAACCAACCGTAATTAAATATATTTTTTTTTATGAAGAAACAGAAAATATTATAAGGTAAATCATGAAAATTTTTAAAATTTACGAGGTTATAACGTTAATCAAGATTAAAAATTTCATAATAAGCTTTATGTTTAAAAATACTATAAATTCGAATTAAAAAAATAATTTTAAATTAAATATCTCAGGAAACTGGAAAAATAAACTGCAACGGATCGTTGGAAAACTTTATCCAAATTCATTTGAAATATTAATATGTTTATTCCTTTATTATAATCGATATCACTTGCTATTTGCAGTCCATGTTGACTTAAATTCAAAAATAGCGATTGATTCTCATCTATCAGTCGAGGAATAACAATTCTACATTAGATTTTTGGACCCATCGATTATTATTGGTAACCATTGCTGAAGACATGGAGGAATCGACTTAAAATCAAAAAGACTAAATTCTTTTTTGGTAAACAACTCAAGCTTGAGTTGTTTGACATAAAATAATTTATTATAGTAAGTACCTGGAGCCATCGAGCGATGCAAGGTAACCCCCTGACCCCCCCCCCCCCGAAACCACACACCTCGCCCCCAATACTGCACCACCACTCCGCCCACCCCACCCAAACCGCGCCTTCCACCCTCTGAATATCCCACACATAAACTGCACCCCACCTCCTACATCCACGCCAGCCCGCACTCTGGTTTTTGCATTTCTAGCTTTCTAATGGTCGAAATATTATGTAACAAATTTCACTACCTCTCGGGTTGCCTTCCATTACATTCAATTAAAATTTCTACCAGTCCGTCTCTCTCCAGAGAAAATTTCGTTGCAAAAAAATTATGTAACAAACTTTTTTATTGAGATTTTCATCTATAAATAATTACTTTAATTAAGAAAAGACTGGCTATGATGAAATTTGTCGAGGTCCAGACCTAGCCAGATCGTTTTCTCATCCTCAATACTTTATTATTATTATTATTATTTGTTTATCGGCGCGTCGACTACTATGGTCATTTGCGCCATCACGTAGGTAAGAATAATCTCATATAACAATAACGACAACAAACAAACAACAACCGTATACAATTAAATGAATTTCAACAAGTGTACTCGACTCAAAAACTCGAACAATTTCTCAAAACCCTCCTGGTCAGTCAACAGGCTTCCGATTGATACACCTTCTATCTTAGAATTTATTCTTTGTGCGCCATACCGAGGACAATCAATCAAAATATGGTCAACCGTGACTCTAGTATAGCAGGTTCCACACCATGGGGGATCCTGTCTTAGAATCAAATGACCGTGTGAAAAAAAACAATGCCCTATTCTTAATCTTGTTATGATAGTCTGCATTCGTCGACTAAGATTATATATTTCCAAGGGACTAACAACTGGTTTTACTCGTTTAAGTAGTCTATTTTCATTCTTCCATTCGTCACTCCATAATTTCCCAATTTTGATTTTGAAAAATCTTTGGGAGTCTTTCAAGAATGTTTGAGAAAAATCTATAGAGGGCTTGTTTGCACCCCGTTTGGCCAAAATATCTGTTGCCTCGTTACCAACAATTCCCCTATGTCCTGGCACCCACAAAAAAAGACTTTCAAACTCCGACCGCTCTCCAAACAGAGACTGGATCCTCTGCACCAAGGGATGCGAAGAATTGAATCCCTCCAGTGCATGAAGGGCACTTAGCGAGTCACTAATTATGATGCTTTTTCTCAGCCCACGGTTTTTAATATAAGTAAGACCTAATTCGATTGCTTTTAGTTCTGCGGTGAAAATGCTGGAAATGGCGGGAAGTCTAAAATTAAATTCAAAATTATTGTGTTTGAAGGCGCAACCTACTTTTGTTTCGAATTTTGAGCCATCGGTGAAAACAAGTGCATAATTCGGATATTTCTTTATAATGTCCTGAAACATTGTGTTAAAGATAGTGCCATTTGTGTCCCTTTTATTGAATTTATTGAGGTCCCAGATAACTGCAGGTTTTTTAAGAAGCCAGGGAGGGTTGGGTGAAAAAATTGTTGCGACCTGGCTGTTGCAATTTACCTCAAAATTCTCAATATGATTTTTCATTCTTATACCTAAAGGTTTAGAGGATCTGGGTTTTAAGAAATTGTTCGAGTTTATAGTTTTAAATAAAATGTTATACGCCGGGTGGGTTCGAAGAGAGTAAATTTTTAATAAATAATTCAAAGATAACATTTCTCTCCTTAATCTTAGAGGAGGTTCACCTGCTTCCACAAGAAGACTAACAACAGGGCTAGTTCGAAAAGCTCCCAATGCTATTCTAATGCCCATGTTATGGACAGCATCAAGTCTTTTAAGGACACTCTCTGAAGCCGATGCATAGATGGGGGAAGCATAGTCCAATTTACTTCTAATTATAGCTCTGTAGACTCTCAGAAGTGCCATAGAATCCGCTCCCCAATGAGAGCCAGACAGAACCTTCAGAAGATTCATAGACTTAAGACATTTCGTTTTTAGTTGGTCAATATGTGTCTTCCAGTTTAATTTTCTATCAAGAGTTAGTCCTAAGAATTTGACATTATCCTGATAAACGAGTTGATTTCCGTCAAGCGTCAATACAGGATCATCATGTAGGGTTCGAAGTCGACAAAAATGCATACACGATGTTTTAGTTTTTGAGATTTTGAATCCGTGCTCAAGAGCCCAAGTGTTAATGTCATTTATGGCGGTTTGCAACCTAGTCTTGATGTTGTTTATGTCGTTTGATTTATAGTAAATGCATAGATCATCCACAAAGAGAGATTTTTGAATTGGATATTTTACTTTAGCCAAAATATTATCAATTGCTATGGTGAATAATGTGGTGCTTAAAACGCTACCCTGTGGCAAGCCATTTTCCTGTGTGCATATTCGCGATAATGTATTTCCAATCCGGACTTGGAAACGACGGTCCGAAAGAAAATTCCTTATGAATAGCGCCAAATGACCCTGAATTTTCCAGGAACTAAGTTTTTGGAGTATTTGATGACGCCATGTCGTGTCATAAGCATTCTCTAGGTCGAAAAAAACAGCAACCGTGTGCTGTTTGTTTGAGAAACCTTTTAGTATATAATCCTCAAGGCGGATAAGGTGGTCGAGGCAAGAGCGATTTTGGCGAAAACCGCACTGAACATTAGAAATGAGATGTTTATTTTCCAATACCCACCATAGTCGCTTATTAACCATTCGCTCCATTAGTTTGCATAACACACTTGTCATTGCTATTGGGCGATAACTTCTAACATCCTCTGGATCTTTGTTTGCCTTGGGCACAGGAATCAAAATCGCCTTTTTCCATTGGTCAGGGAACAGGTCATTACTCCAAATTTTATTTATAATACCTAAAAGGACCAATTTGGAGTTTGGGTGCAGGTGTTTAAGCATTAAATTATGTAAGCCATCTGGACCAGGAGAAGTATTTTTTGAGGACTTCAATGCAGATTCAAATTCCCATAGGCCAAATGGTTCATTATAATTTTCGAGATTTTCTGAATTTAAGTTGAGGTTAATCTCTTCTGATGAGATTTTAATACTAAGAAAACGAAGACTGAAATTCTCTGATGAAGAAACATTAAAAAACTGTTGCGCAAAAATATTAGATAATTCGAATGGGTTGGATATAAGGGTGTTATTCAAATGAAGGTGTCTAGGGGTCGTGTTTTGAACGCCTTTTATTTTTCTTATCTTTTCCCAAACCTCCTTACTTGGAGTGGAATGAGATATGGTTGAAATAAATTTTTCCCATGATCTTTTCTTCGCTTGTTTAATCAAATATTTTGCACGGGCTCTGTGTTTCTTAAAATTTATTAAATTTAATGTGTTGGGCGATGTGTTGAAAAGTCTGAGTGCTTTTTTCCTGTCTCTAATAGCGTTTTGGATTTCTTTCGACCACCACGGAACCGAGCATCGACTCGGATTGGTTTTTGATCTAGGGATAGATGTTTCGGCAGCTTTAATTATTTTGTCATTAAATCTTTCGAGCTGAGTAATAATTTCGTTTTCATTATTATCACTTTGATTTATAAAAGAGAGCCTCTCGAAGAGTGGCCAATTCGCTCTTTGAACCAGCCATTTTGAGTGTGTCCGGGTGAGCGGGATCTTTTTTTTGTCCGATAAAACTATAGGGAAGTGATCCGAGCTACAAAGGTCTCTGTGGACCCTGAATGAGAATCTATCATGGATAGATGGAGAGGCAAAAGTCAGGTCTATGATCGAATAGGAACCGTATGCAATACTAAAGTGAGTTGGCGAATTGTCATTTAATACCAACACGTTGTTAATACTTATAAACGATTCTATAATTTTTCCTCTGGGAGTTGAGGGTATGTTTTCGAAAAGGTGGCTTCTGGAATTTAAGTCGCCAAGAAGAAGGAATGGAGGGGGTAATTGATTTATCAGGTTTTCTAAATCAATCCTTGAGAAATGTTGGTCATGTGGAATATATATATTGCATATGCTTAAGGATAAGGGTGTCGAGACACGGACAGCAATGGCTTGGAGATTCGTGGTTATGGACAACGATTGTGAATGAATGGTATTTTTAACGAAAATAGCTACGCCGCCTTTGGCTTTTTGTCCTGTGTCATCGTTTTTATAGTACTCATTGAAACCTCTTATGGAGAAGTTATTATTTTTTAAATGCGTTTCTTGCAAGCATATTATATTTGGCCCGTACTCTTTAATTAACAATTTCAGTTCTTCTAAGTTGTTAAAAAGACCGTTCAGATTCCACTGAATGATACAATTATTTTCCATAATTAAATATGATTTTTTTTTTTTTTTTTTAAATAATTTATTAATTAATTTTTTGAGTACGAGAAAAATTATATAGAATAATAATAATAAAAAGAATGATAAATTTAGATAAAAGTTAGTGATATTAATAATAGACAACTTGGTCAAAGGTAAAATAAATAGTGAATATAAAAATATATATATAAAATCTATGAAAAATAAATTTAAATTTAGGTTAAAAATAAATATATGTACTAGTAATTATAATATTACTTTGAAAAATAAAACAAAATTATATTATTTCACTTTCTTTCTCTTTTTTTCTTTGATTTCGGCTTATCATTTACTTTTGAACTGCATGAATTGTTTTCATCTAAAAGAGATGAATCTTCAGATTCATAACTTGATGCTGTCAAATTAAGAGAACTCTTTTTAATAATAATAGATGAAACTCTTTGTGTTTCTGTTACAGAATTTTTCGGAGGAATAGAGGTAGATTCTTTTTCTGTGGTCTTAAATTTTTCTGTCTCGATTGATTTATTTAGATTAAGAAGATGTTTAATTTCGGCTGCCATATTTTTAATTTGTTCAGTTAGAGACTGAACGGTCTTTTTAAGGTCGTTACAGGACGAGCAAACACTGGAAGTTTTTGTTATTGAAGCGAAAGTATTAGTTTTTTGTTTTTTTTCATACTGGGCTTTCGCCGCAAAATATGAAATATTTTGATTGGCAGCATTATCAAGAATTTCTTTTTCTTTAATAAAAATTGGACATGACTTAGAGAAAGAAGGGTGATCAGCAGAGCAATTTCTACATTTGGGCGGTGATTGACATGGAGTATGTTCGCCTTGATTTTTTTCTTGCCCGCAAAAACCACAAATTTCTACCCTTAACTGGCAATTAATTCTTGAGTGTCCAAATAGCTGGCAGAGATAACATCTAAGGGGTGCAGGGATGTATTTCCTTATATTAAGATAATAAAAACCTACCCTAAGTTTTAGAGGTAAGCTTGAAGTTGCAAATGTCAATATTATAAGTGGAGTGTTTATAATATTTCCATTAATTTTTTTGTGATCTTATGAAGATCAGTGACGTGTTGGTCTTTAAGTTCTTCTAGAATTTCCTCTTTGGGAACGTCTACCAGATCTTGACAAAATATAACACCTTTTGATATATTTAATTTTGTATGTGGCTCGACTCTAACAGGGACGTCGTCCGACAACCTATCAAGAGACATTAAGGCTTTCGACTCCTTGTCATTCGAGGTCTCCACCAGTATCGAACCTGATCTTAGTTTTTTTATATTAGTCACTTGGCCAACTCTATAGGAGATGACCTTGTGAATTAAAAAAGGGCTTATTTTGCTTAAATTTTTATCTTTGTCCTGGTGGGAGATTACCAAGAATCTTGGTTCAGGTCTTATCGTGGTTCTTTCACCAGATTCAACAAAATGTGCTTCATGAGAAGCAGGTTTGTGCCTCTTTTGAGGAAGGAAGGGTAGTCGATCTTCTCCGATCGACTTATCCCAAAATGATAGGGGGCCCTATTGGCCCCCGAATTTTGGGTCATTAGCGACTCGCTAATGACCCAAAAAGACAAAATAAAAAATAAAGAATATATACAAATGTGTATATACAAAAAGAAAAAAAGAAAATCAATCAAACAAAACAAAAAAAAATACAATAGAAATCAAAAAAAGAAGAAAAGATATATAGTCACGCCCATGTAGGAGAGCCCGAACGGAGAGGAGAACAAGAGCACGTCTGGTCAGTCCCACTGTCGACTCACGAGTGAATTAAAATATATTAAGATAATTATATTGTATATATTATTATTAAAGAGAAACAAAGAGGTTGTCCTCTGCTTGATGCATCAAGCAGAGGACAACCTCTTTTGTTTCTCTTTTGTGAATCAACAACTCTGCTACTCTCGGCAAAACAAAAAACTTTTCAATAGATATTCTTTGATGATTTGTGAATCTACAAATTTTTATAAATTTTGACAAATTCCTGGTAAATCTGATTAATGGGGTTGGCAACTTTAGTTACCTAGACGAGACTAATCTAATCTCATATGTTTATTATTGTATTAGCTCCTAAGACCAATAGGGCAGCGGTCGGCAACCAATCAGAAGATCTCTGATGGGACGCCACGAAAGTGACATCTTATATTTTGCAATGGATCCATTTAGTACAAAAATGTGAATTCAAAATTGCATAAAATTTTCCAGTTTTATAGTTGTATTTTTATACAGAATTGTGATCTGGTTTATTTTGCAAACTTGAAATATTTTGAAACTAGTTATTCATGATTTAGGCCACTTTCATAATCACCGGCAAAATATGTGTAGAATTTTACCTTTGATTTAAAATTTTATTCTTATAAACAATCAATAAAATTAATTGATGAAATATAATAATTACTCCAGGCTTCATTAATTGGGTGACCACGGACATAAATATCGTAGCCCCTGGACCAGGTTTTGTATTTGCAGCATCAAGATCATGTAATGTTACATCCTGAACAATCTGCTTTTTTTTATGGACATCTCCTTTTGGCAAAGGAACATATTCTTCAGTCTAAAATTAAATAATAATCAAATAAAACTACAATGGAAAA
The DNA here is from genome assembly GCA_023213315.1 of Euborellia annulipes. Classification (NCBI taxonomy): domain Eukaryota; kingdom Metazoa; phylum Arthropoda; class Insecta; order Dermaptera; family Anisolabididae; genus Euborellia; species Euborellia annulipes. The sequence goes on along the minus strand of JAKCPI010029667.1, from coordinate 19,126 downwards.
TTTAAAAATAAATAATTCAATATTTTATGTACTTCAAGATCAAATTCAGTTGCAAAGGTGCTCACTTCTTCCCCTTGTTCCTTTTAACAGCTCCAGAATTTGCTTCAATATGTAAATTACATCACCAGTTTCTACATTTTTCTTTTTTGGATTGATTCATAAATACTTGGGGTCTAATTTCAATTGTTTAGTACCCTTGGCTGTTTTTAGGCCTACAATAACATGGCTCACTGTTTTTCCATAACCACCCATTGGATTTTCAGTTTCAACTGGAGTTAATTCTAGTTAGGTTTCCTCCTCATAAACTTCTTTTGTTTCTTTAATTCGTAAACCAATTGCTCGACGAAAATTTTTCCATTAATACTTCAGTTTTTTTGATTTCGAACTAAAAACTTCAGATCCAACCATTGAACAAAATGGAACCTATAAATAATTTAAAAATTAAAATTAGGTAATTGAAGTAAAATAATATTAACATATTGATCATCAATTGCTTTTTACTTTATTTTCTATTCGAGATGAAAAATTTTTATAATGTTTTTTTGGCATTGTCAAAGGAGACAGAAAGTAATTATGTTTTGAACTACTTTCATTGACTTTTTGTTACCCTGAAGAAGGAGAGAATAAATCTCCGAAACGTCGGTTTAACAAATAAATGTAAAATAATAAAACCTCTATAGTCTTATTTTTTTTACAACCACCGTGGACTGCTTTCATCAACATCCAATTGCATATTTATACTGAAACTGTCTCCTAAAGAAAATCTCTATCAATAATAATAATAATAATAATTACCTTATTTCCAAGTTCTTGAGCAATTGCAAGAGCGATTGCGGTTTTTCCAGTTCCCTGAGGCCCACAAGAGACATGCTCTTCCAGACATTTTTTTTCGGCGTTTTAATCATATCGACAACTATGCCGGCAGCCTAAACAAAAACTTGAATTAAATCATCGAAAGAGAAGTTTCGGCTAAAATAAGGTAGATTAGCCATTGTTCATGAGAATATCTCATCAGAATGGATGTTTTGTTTTTTTAAAAACTCTGCTATTCTCGGTAAAATAAAACTTTTCAATTAAATCTTCAAGAAATCGTTTTTTGGAAAATGATTAATAAATAATAAGTAATAAGAAACATGATTAGAATGAAGGCATACTTTCTTCATATTAAATAGTTATTATCATAGAAAATGATTAGAATAGATAATAAATAATAATTACCTCTCTTGCCATTTCTTGACCAACAAGCCTCCTGCTGTTTGATTAATCGCGGTCCCATTTTCATCTAAACCTAAACCTTTATATGAGTGTGAGCAGAAATTCTTGAGTTTTGACTGTGCTTTTTACTTCTTCAATCTTCTATTTTCAAAAATATGTGTAAATCAAATAAACGAGTAGAAAAGAATTAAATACAATGCAATAATATGATATAATAAGGGTGAATTAATCGAAAAATAAATTAATGTGTTCATCTTCAAATGATCCAATACATAAAATAACCTTTATTTTGGATCAAACAATTTCACATTTTGTTACCTAGGAGCTGGGCCTGTTTCGATATTTTGTCGTTAGGTGGAAAAAAATATGAGCGAATTTCAAATCTAATTTTTCGAATTAATTTTGTAACTTCTTATAAAATACATTGTTTGCATAAAAGTAATATAATATATATTGTCGAAAAATATATATCTCGACCCCCTATATCATATTTTTGTTATTAATTCAAATAGTTAATCCTACTATGACTTAAAAAATATTTTAATCGTATGTTTCCTATATTTGATTCAATCGCGAATCGAATGCAGGTGATTTTTGTCAAATATTAAGTGAAAATAATATCTGAACTTATATATTTCTAACTTGAAATAATGAAGTTAAATAAATTTATAATTTTCTCATTAATATATTAAAGAATAATTAACATATTAACGAGAATTGTTTTGATCGCGCTTTTTAAACAAGATATATATCGCGAGACTACTGCTGGTTGAAGCTATTGGAGTCTGCTGAGTCTTAAGTCTGGACCAAGAGAGAATGAAAAAGATATGATCCATTTAGCTATAATCCAACGTCATTTTGCGTTTAGCCCGCATGACACTTGGATGGATCACCAAATGAATTTGAAATCTGAGATGTTATATATTCAATCTCCCAGTCCAGAGCGCCCGATCTGTTAGCACGTATGTTAGGTGCTTGCCATTAATTAATCGTATGTTTCCTATATTTGATTCAATCGCGAATCGAATGCAGGTGATTTTTGTCAAATATTAAGTGAAAATAATATCTGAACTTATATATTTCTAACTTGAAATAATGAAGTTAAATAAATTTATAATTTTCTCATTAATATATCAAAGAATAATTAACATATTATACTATATTTGTCCTTTTGATTCGCGATTGAATTAAATATAGAAAACATACGATTAATTAATGGCAAGCACCTAACATACGTGCTAACAGATCGGGCGCTCTGGACTGGGAGATTGAATATATAACATCTCAGATTTCAAATTCATTTGGTGATCCATCCAAGTGTCATGCGGGCTAAACGCAAAATGACGTTGGATTATAGCTAAATGGATCATATCTTTTTCATTCTCTCTTGGTCCAGACTTAAGACTCAGCAGACTCCAATAGCTTCAACCAGCAGTAGTCTCGCGATATATATCTTGTTTAAAAAGCGCGATCAAAACAATTCTCGTTAATATGTTAATTATTCTTTGATATATTAATGAGAAAATTATAAATTTATTTAACTTCATTATTTCAAGTTAGAAATATATAAGTTCAGATATTATTTTCACTTAATATTTGACAAAAATCACCTGCATTTGATTCGCGATTGAATCAAATATAGGAAACATACGATTATACAAATATTAGATTGGGCATAAGTTTAGATTTTGTGACTTTTATTTGATTGAAATTTTTTTCAATATTAGTACATTGATTAAGTGAAAAATTGAATTTATGGCGAAATTTCATCAAATTTTAGAATGATCTATTTTATGACTTTTTGAATGAGATTAAATGACAAAATTTATTAAAAATCCTTAAGGTCCTTTTATAATATTGTGGAATTTTTTTTTTTTTTTCTTATTAAAGATTGATCAAATTAAGCTCAATGTACGTATTAATTAATCAAAGAATGTTTTTGTTTTGTTAGTTTTCTTAGTGTTGTTTCTCTCACTATTCTAATTGTAAAATTTAATAAGAAATTTTATACCACATGTGCCTTTAAATTGATCATAATGAAGTCTTTTTAGGAAATAACTTTATAAAATAATTAGAGAATAAAATTATTAGCTCAAGTGTTAGTTGAGCGTTCTTATAGTCTACTATGAGTACAAAATTCAGATGGGGGGGGGGGGGATTTATTTCGTAAATGATGATAAATTATTTTATTAAATATACGGGGGCAGGGGTATGGTAATAAGTCATGTGGATGGCCATCACATGGGTTGATTTATACATACTACTATGATACTTGCTGGGTATGATGTTTACGGGTACTTGTAATAATTTAAGATATGTGGACCTAACCAAAATTCATGCAGAGTTGGGACAGTTAATTTGTCAGAGCTTACCTGGATTTCATGCCATCACAGGTTGTGATTTTAATCCTGCGTTCTTCAGAAAAGGAAAATTAAAACCATACAAGACATTAAAAAAATATCCAGAGTACCAGGAAGCTTTGAAGAACTTCGGCAACAGCGAATTAATTGAAAATTTAGATCATCAACAAAACATCTTTAATATTATTCAGAGAATTTATATGCAATGTTTACAAGGTCCCTAATGTAAATGATGTTGATGCCGCTAGACTTCAAATATTCATCGACTCGTATACAGTCTCCGATGTAAATGAAGCTTTTGACCGAAAGAAGCTGCGAAATTTTGACGCTAGCAATCTACCACCTTGGAAAAGCGAGCTATTGCAGCAATTTCTGCGAGCAAATTATATATGTACCATTTGGAATAATGCTCATCTGAAAAATCCAATCACATATCAACCAGACAATAACGGCTGGGTATTGAAAGATGATAAATACCAGTTCAAATGGTTTGAAGGGGATCAACCACCAAGTTATGTTAGTGATTCGCTCAAAACTCAATCAGGTATGTAATTATTATGACAAATTATTGTACATAATTTTTTAATTATTCATAATTGTATAAACTTGCTTATTTTTTTCAGAAACTGACGAAGAAGGCGATATTGACGACGATCATGCCATCGACTGGAGTGACGAAGAAAATGAAAATATCGACGACAATAATGAAATTTATAAAAACGATTAAATATTTTTTTTTCATGTAATAATACTTTTTTGTATTTTATAATATTAAAATAACATTTTTTACTTTATATAACATGGCTATGAACGTAATTAAATTATTTTTTTATTGGATATTTTAAAAGATCGCAATCGACTAAGCACTCGCGCTCGCACCTACAGCGGACTTTCAATGTGTCTGGCAAGATGTAAAAACCATTAAAACTGTCCGGCTATTGAGGTAACATTTTTTTATAGGTCCCCAAGTAACATATATAAAATTTAGCTTTTATATTATAACGAAAGTATAATTATAATTTATTAAAGTTTAGGGGTGTCTGGCAGGGGGTAGCAACTGTCATAAGTGTCCGGCAATGGATGACGAGATTTCTAAAGTTATCCCGAAGAAAATATAAAAAAATTGAGCTTTATACTTTAACGAATTTAAAGTACTATTTTATACACCTTTATTACCTGTTACCTGCCCAAGTAACCACAACCCAAACTCTATAGTCGCTGGTCGTTCTTACCTTTATAGGGGACATGCACAGAAAAACTTTCAGCTTTTATAAAATAACGAAGGCCTGGCGTGGGCTCTTGCTCTATGACGTTAAATAAATACAATAATCACCTAAAGTCCCATTAAAGATTAAGTGAATAAAATACAATAATCACCTAAAGTCTCATTAAAGATTAAGTGAAGTAATGCTTTTTAGTTTAGTCTTGGTTTGGTCTTGGTCTTGCTATTTCAAGTGTTGTATTGCTCTTGGTCTTGATTATCTACAAGACCAGGATCATTTCTGTTCATCTTTAGCTTACTCTCCATCTCTTAAATTATGAATTTAAAGTATTTTAATACGATGTAGTAAACCTTCATAGGAGTGGTGGAAAGTTGTTCCCCTTTTTTTATTCCCTTCGATATTTACATAGAGACAAAAATTGCTTTCCAAGTCTTCCAAATTTCAACACCGAAAATATTCTTAAAGTATTTTATTAATCATCAGAGACTGAAATTCGGTGGTTAGTATCACAATATTTATAGATTGCTACATCTTTCCATTTCTAGATTATCTGTTGTTGTTTGAAAAAATTTCAGAGAGCATTCAAAACAAAGTTTAAAAAGCATTTTAATCTCCTAATGGGTATAATTAAATACCACACTTTATAAGCCATGGATTCAGCTAATAGCTAGACATTCATGTCCAGGGACTCGGAGAAATAAGGTTGGTTTGAATGTCACTTGCCTATCGTCGTTATCTGCGCTTCTATAGCATAGTTTACACCCAACAAGATTTTCTATCTCTAAACAATTGTATATATATTTCGGGGAGTGACAAGTGAAAGTCATCTTATTTCTTATTTTGTGTGGATCTCTTGGACATAAGCAAAAAACCAACAGGGGAGAGGGAGACTCAAATTCTAATTATATAACTCCCTTTACTCGAAAATGTTATTTATAGCCATGTTGACATTTTTACCAAATTTGTTTTTACCTGGATCTTTAAAAATCTATTATATATACTAAGTATATGATAATGCTAAAAGTGAATGATTCTTCCATGTTCTTTATTTTCTTGCTTCATGGACCGCACAGTAACCATTACCGGAGGTGTACAAGGAGATTTAAGGAAATTAGATGGTAATTTTATATTAGTCAGTAGAAAAACAACAAAAACTGAATAAACAAAGGGTAATGTCAATTAATAATGGATTTAAAGTATCATTTAACTTTGAAAAAATTATGGTGACTGGTGATTATAGAACCGTTTATTTAAATTTATAAAAAATTCTGAAAAGATAGAAAAAATGAATGCTAACCTCCCACAAAGACCAAAGGTTTGAAAATCGAAAGATGATAGAAGCTTATATTGAAAGAAATATTTATACCTAGAAGAAATGTTCATTCATTTTTATATTACTTTTTTCATCATGTATCTATTTTCTATTTAAAAAGGTAATATCCATAAATCATTTTTTTCTTTAAAAATAGCTTACTAGAAATGTTATTTTCTATTTCGAACCTGCGTAAAATCCTGGATCTAAATAATAATAAAATTACTTGTTTCATAATTATGCAAAACTTTGAAGTTTAGATATTCTTTATTAAGGGCCATTCATAAAATACGTTCATAAACAGGGGAAGGAGTATATTGCTTAACGTGATGATATGTGACAAGAGAGGGGAGGGCAGTCTAGAAAAGGACTCACCAATTAATCAATTTTATTTTTAATTTTCTTTACCATACAAGATATGGTCAAGTATTGTAAATGTGACAGCGTGACGAAGATGTAGGGAGGGGCCCAAAATAGGGGGAAATTTTGGGTGACTTATTTTATGATTGGCCTTATTTATTTAATTTAAAATTAATTCACTAAAAATAATTGAATTTTCGAAATGCATTTTTCAAAACTATTTTACATTATTCATTTGTAATCAACTTAATTCACAGGGTATTGAGATTGTGAAATTCAATTAGATTGATTTGGTGAGTTGAAACATAATTATCCATCGAGCCCCCCACTACAAAGGGTCTACTTTTTTTTTAAATATATTTAACAAGGTTTCAATAAAGAGTCATGCACGTTTATTTTTAAGTTTTTAATTGGATAATTGCTGAAAATGCGGTTTTTGTAGGTTAATTAAAAAAAAAAATATTTTCCCCGGTAGGGCCCGCGCCACAGGTCCAGCCTAGGGGCCCATAGATCCTAAATCCGGCCCTGATCCGAGCAAAAGAATCATCACTATATTTTATAACATACTTTCATAATATGCTAAAAACAAAAGAAATTCAGATAAATTAAAAGCTGTATTTTTCACTAAAAGATAATTTTTTTAATGATATTTAATTATATTAATATTGATCAAGAATTTAATATACTAGAATTTTTACCGTATTTTGGTGTTAATTACAAATACTTACTTGTACGTGTCGGTGTTATTACAAATACGTACTCAACCTATTTGATTATGAATTAATTATAAAATAAATTACATATTTTGCTTCAGAGTTATAATAATTTTGTTTATTCAGACTTTTGAAATATTAATGTTCTTCTCTTTTTAAATTATAGCTCAATTAAATTATGTTTATTTTTTTATTCCACTTGTACTAGACACTCTACCTATAATAGTAAAATAAATAGATATGAACCCGATTGCCCGAGGACATTTTTTTAGCAATTGTCGAAGCGAAAGGTGTGAGACAGCACATCCCCTTCAGAATTCTTCATTGAATATAAAAGATAGTAAGGAGGTCAAGTGGACTTGTCATAATCGAGAGATCTGTTTAACAAGATTGAAATCTCCTCTCTTTCTCCCAAAAAGTGGAATTATTTTGGATCCGATGTTAAAATAGCCGCCGGGAGGTGATTGGAATGCTGGAAATTGATGTTACACACTTGAGACGGGTCACTGAATTAAATTCAAATGATTGGGGAGCGACGCAAAAATTATCAATCTAAAACGTCAATTTGCACATAAATTTCTCCACGAAAAATGGAAGAAACATTCCGGGATTCACGCTTTTCAAATCGAATCCACAAATACACCTCCCAAATTCTGAAAGAGATGGGTTATACATTTCTTAAGCTTAATTTTTGCATTAAAAATTGTTTTAGGGAGAAGATTCAAAAAAAACTATTACTATATTTACTGTAATTACTGGAGTTGAGGCTTCTGAATTTGTGCGGTCCAGTGTTCAATTTGAAGCCGAATCATTATTTCTTGAAAAATGAAAAATCATACCAGCATTTCTCTTTAGAGAGAAAATTTAACAAAAAGAGAAACAAAGAGGTTATCCTCTGCTTGATGCAAATAAACATACACACATATATATCGAAATGATATATCTGTATATATATATATATTATTTATTTGTTTGAGACTATAGTTTCGAAGACTTGGTCTTCATCATCAGTCTTTTTTAATTATAAATATTGTTTTTCATGGAGTCAATATCCATACGGTATATATGTGTGTATGTTAAGCAGAGGACAACCTCTTTGTTTCTCTTTGTGAATCAACAACTCTGCTACTCTCGGCAAAATAAAACTTTTAATCAAAGAAGAATTTAACATTTGAATATAAAATTTTTGAAAGAAAACAAATATTAATGCATTAATTGAAATTAAATGCTAGTAGAAATAATTGAGTGGTGAACAATGGTTTCTATTTATTGTTTGAATATCGTTTTATTTTAGTTTTTTGTTGTTTATTAAAATTATAGATATATTATATATGTATTTATCAAATTTCACACAAATTTCCTCTCATAAATATAAATATTATCTCACATTATTGCATGAATCAATTTTGCTTCAGTAAATTTTGAATATGAAGATCTAGCTCCGCAAATTAAATTATTGATACTTATACTATATTTTTATTATATATATACTTATTGTTGAGGATTTAATGATAAATTTGACTCAGCTTATTAATTTACAATTTTATTTGTATTTACAGTTATGGTCTAAAATAATATAGAAAAATTTATCTCTATAAATGAAAATTTTACTAAACCATTACCTAATTAACAAAAATGCTATATTAAGGTTTTTTTAAAATTAATTTATCTAGCTTTCAGATTTGTACCTAGGGTCTCTTTTCCGATTTTTTTTTTTTATAACACGTTTATCCTTTTTTTACATCTTTATATACAATATGATCTGCCACTATACTTATGTCTTATAAAGACTGGAACTCGCTTCCCGCCTCTATATTCTCCCAGACTTACAACCTTCAATTGTTCAGGACCCACATTCAAAATTACCTACCTACGTCTCCGGCCCAATTTCTAAAATTTCTTACTCTTCTAATACTTTCGACGATGCAGAGGTGAATCCTGGCCTATAAGAGTTGTAGCTTTCTGGTGTAACTCCTTACTGCATCAATATCATTAAAAAATGAACAATTGAGTCCATGGCCCCCGCATTAAATTTCGGGCCTGGGGCCCAAAAATCTGAACCGGGCCCCTTATTATGGAATAAGTAGGTATGGGTTTTTTTATGAAGTGGAAATATTTGGTCATCCTAGGGATTTTTCTAACATACTCCCCTTAAAAAAGCATGTCACATCTGAGCCGCGGGCCCTTGAGGGGCCCGGGACCTACAGATGCACTTGGACCCCCTCCTGTGGGGGCTAAGATGGAGTCTTCTTCTTCTTCTTCTTCTTCTTTATTATAGGCTTATCGCCTGTTCTTCTACACACGCCTCACGTCTCAGTGGAAGAGGACGCCCAGCTTTCTTTCCACCTCTTCGGCGGTCTGCCCCTAGGTCTCTTGGATGCTGGCCTTCCATCCCGGGCTATTTTGATTAGTCCTTCCGCGTTGGCTCTATCCACATGTTCGTTCCAGTACCGACGGCGATCTTTTGTCCATTTGACGATATCTTGGATCTCACACTCTTCTCTGATATCCTTGCTCCTTATTTTGTCCCATAGTGTTAGGCCCAGTATAGACCTTAGCGTCTTCATCTCCGTTGTTCTTAAGAGCTGCTCTGTTCTTGTTGTGTCGGCTCGGGTCTCAACAGCGTAAGTGATGATAGGTCTTACAGCTGCTTTATAGATCTTCACCTTTGCCTCCGTGCTCATAAATTTGTTTCTCCAGACAATGTCTTTAAGGCATCCTGATATCCTGGAACCTCTAATTGTTTGGTCCTTTACCTCATTATACAGGTTGCGATCACTAGTGACATTGCATCCAAGATATTTGAATGTCATTACCTGTTCAACCATCCTATTTTTGAATTCAAGTTTGCAGCGAATTGGTTCTTTTTTGAGACGAGATGGAGTCCTTTTGGTATAAAATTAAACATATTAAATGACATCCTAAGTATGTCACATTCATTTTTTGATTATACCATATATGTATTCTGTTTTAATAATTTCAATAAAATATACAATTTTTAGCATCCTCAGCCACAAGTCAAATTATCATAGACCGGTTAGCGGTACATTGCATACGAGATTTGTATAGCCGCGTCTCCTCAAAAAGTTTGAAAAGCGGGGATCTTAAGCTTACTCTATTCTGTTGTATAGCATCACCAGATAACAGTGTGATAACTAAAGTTGAGAGTGACCCAAAAAGCGCATCTGAGTATTTTATTAGTATTAGTGACATTCTTTGTTTTTCTTCGAAATTCAAAGGTCCCTAATCATAAACAAATCATAAACATTTATGTATGGGCTAAATGCAATAGCCAAAGTGGTTACCATACATGATTAAAGCGGATATTATCTGGGATATTTGTTCGTCATTCTCAGAAGTTTTTATTGAGTTTCAAACTTCCAACTTTGCTATGGTTTGACCGCTCTATGAAATGAAAAGGTATAGTATATCTGCAAGATTCACATATATATTTTTCATTTTGACCTTTAATGTTATGTTATGTTATGAAGTTAAGCTCTAACCTCCTAAGTAATATTTACAATTAATTTTTTTAGAAAATTTCTAAACTATTTTTTAAAGTCATTAGCTTATCAGCCTAGAGGCTAAAACATAAAAATTGTTTTATTTGCGTCACCCTTGCTGACTCTTGAGGTCACTTCCACTTGGGTTATCATCATTGCAAACAAACCGACTCCTTTCAACCAAGGCTATTTGCTCAATGTTATTTATTATTAAAAATAAAATAAATCAAAATGTGAGTTTTTATACATGTCGACTTGAGTGTATTCTTTTTATATCTCTTTAAAAAGATTTAGTATCTCAGACTTTGCGAACGATTGCTAATAAAGAAATTCGTTTTTGAAAAGAAATGATAATTAAAATTGCAATTTTTTAACCTACATTTCGATGAATTCTTTATATTATTATGATTGTAAAATATTTACGACCGGGTCATGACTCTGTCCTATATCTTTGGTTACGATCATGTTTTGTTTCAGCGTTGATAACCATGAATACTATATTTTATTTATTGACCAAATTTTACACCGAATACATCATCTCTTCCTATTTTCGCATGTGTATATGTGTATTAATATCCATACTGAATTTGCGTTCTTCTAATGTAGTTGTGTGAAGATGAAAACAATCGCTCGTTTTCTTTACAACTTATCAGGACATAAAAAATACATTAATTTGCGTAAAGTAATATCGTTTAAAGATGGATGGAACACTGTCATTGGTTTGTGACCAGTGTTAAGGGAAGGAAGCCAAATTTAGACAGTTTAGTCGTCGTTTAAAGGTTCAATTTGAGCTCGGAGGCGAGGCACGTATGACGTGGCCGCCTTAGCACATTCACGAAAGACATTATCCTCACGGAAATCACTCAAGCAATCAACCAATCAAGGTGGCAAGCCCTCGATTTAACTAGACGTCAAGGATTGCGGTCGGGTGTTGTTCCTTGTCCAGAACCCACTTGATTCAATACCGAGGTGCACGTACCCATCAACAGATAATCTATTTTTCGATTCCACCGTTTTAAATAATGAGAGGATAATCTCTCTTTAACTAAACTCTCACCGCGAAACATCACAGCTGGTTTTTCCCCAATGGAATTGAGTAACATTAAAAAAGAAAAAGAAAAAAAATGCCATTTCAATTCTATTACAACTACTCTACATTTAACATTGGAAATTCTTTACATATCAATTGAATTTGACTTATTTTCTAATTGAAAATGCATATAGTTAAGCTTCAGTTTCAATATAGGTCTCAAAAGCATGATTGGACACTGCACAGCTACATAGATCCTAACAATATTCTTTTATCTTACGAATAAGAGCGTAGCCATGAAGAATTCATTCAATTTTTGGATCCAAGCACAATATATTTTGTAATTGATTGTAAAAAAACCTAAAAATAAAGTCATTTTTATATTTACTTAAAAAAACAACAACTAATTTTACTAATAAATATTTATAGTTTATATGAAGTTTAATGTTGTCGAGGCCTCTCACAAAAAAACTAAGCCACACCTAAGATCTATGAGAATTGTTGGTGTTTTCAACATGACTATTCCTCCGAAGAGAATAATATATAATTACTTAAGAGAGTTTAACGGCTGTAGTTGCTCCTTTTTTAAATTCGTCTGTCTTGAAGGGCCACTTTCGTTATTCAAATTTTATTCTTTGCCTAACAAATGTATCTATTATGGGATTTTTTGGTCACCCGATTCAAAAAATCGATTCACTATTATTAATATCATTACATTTACTTTAGAGAGTTATTCAGAGTGTACCTAATTGTCTCATGTTCTTAAAAGAATTTATTTTTTTAGCTACTTTCTTTGGGGCCGTCCATAAATTACGTCACACAGTAAGGGGGGAGGGGCATCTCAGATTTGTGACAAAATGTGACAGGGGGGCCCGGGGATCTTAAAAATTGTGATGTCACAAAAGTCAAATTAAAAATTTTTAAAAATTTTCAAATATATTTTTTAGATTTCATGTTATGAATAAAAATAAAGTTAAACTTAAAAATATATTAAATCCCCTTAATTTATAAAAAAATTCTACAATTATTAAATTATAGGGTATAAAAGTGATAGTGTGACGTCACAATACAGGGGGGGCTCAATGAAAATGTGACACAGGGGGAGGGGGGTCTAAAAATCTTGAAATTCGTGTGACGTAATTTATGGACGGCCCCTTTTCATAGGATTCTAATTCTATTTCTTGTCTAATTTTGATATGTCCAAAAACAAATTGGTCAAATTAGGGGAAAACTTAAAAAAAAAAAAAATTTTATTTATTTTCTTAGAAAGACGGACTGGTAAGCGAAATAAGAGGTTATAATGAAAGGCAGTCCATAAATTATTTACTTTTATTCAATTTCCGACGTTTCGGAGACTTTTTTCTCTCCTTCTTCAGGGTATTGAATAGTTATTGATGGGTGAGTATAACTCGGTTCCCATTTGTCTCTCCTTTCAGTGATAGCAACAATATTACAATATTTTCCAACATTATACCATAAGTGTAGAGACAAATGGGAACCGAGTTATACTCACCCATCAATAACTATTCAATACCCTGAAGAAGGAGAGAAAAAAGTCTCCGAAACGTCGGAAATTGAATAAAATTAAATAATTTATGGACTGCCTTTCATTATAACCTACTTATTAAAAAAAAAATCTTTATTATTTTTTAAAAAACTAGTGCAACAAACAATATGTTAAGACTCATAAACAAATTGGTCAGATTACAACTTGTGTGGTGTATTTCATCTCTCGACATGTACATTATGAAAAATCATATTAATATCATATTTCTCCAAGCACATATACAAATTAAATCGTTACTGCAGATTTAAGGTCTTCATTTTTAAATTTTGAATAGCGTTTGAAAAAAAAAATATAAATTATAATGAGAAATAGGTAATAGATAGTAATGTTTATTGAAAATTTTTTACAGTTACTGAATGCCGTTTCTTTAGAAAATGAGGCTGCCAGTCTCAGTTGTAAAACAATCTATTAGATGAAATCTTCCCGAAGCTAATAACTTGAGTTTAAGTATTTTGTTTTCTACAGATTTTCACTTAAATATAATTTTTTTTTCTTTTCCTCTAAGGTTTGAGTGTACAAATAGATGCTAGTAGGCAGGGACGCGCCCCCGTCGCTCGTGCGGTAGTCATACCCTTAACTGATATGCCAATTCAGTTGTCTAAATACCAGGGGCTCCCAGGATCGAGGTGTGGCTATTAAAATGACCGGGCTGATGCTGCTACTGGCAAACAGCGTGCTGCGACAGGTTTGAACATGATTGTGGTTTCCCCACCCCCTCTGCTCACTAGACAAGCCTTCGGGTCAGTTTGTCTGTAAAACAATTTTATAATAAGGTAGACAAAATATTAATTAAAAAAAGCGGCTAAGTGCAATCAAATACTTCTGCCAAAACATCTTTTAGTTCATCATTCACAATTAATTTTTTTATTCAATTTATAGATTTTAAATGAAAGTCAGACGTCGAGTACCTACATGTAAACTAATTTACTTTCAACCTCATAAAATCAAAGTATTTTCCATAAGATAGCGAAAATGATTCAAATATGAAATCTGGAAAATTCTATTCATATTCTAACGTTAAAAAGTTCCATAAATTTTAAATTAAAGCTAAGCGAAATAAAGCTAAACGAGATTCATATATGACACGGTATGAAGATACTTGAAAAGTTTTTGTTTTGCCTGAGAGTAGCAAGAGTTGTTGATTCACAAAGAGAAACAAAGAGGTTGTCCTCTGCTTGATGCAAATAAACATACACACATATATATCGAGATGATATATCTGTATATATATTATTTATTTGTTTGAGACTATAGTTTCGAAGACTTGGTCTTCATCATCAGTCTTTCTTCAATTATAAATGTTTTTCATGGAGTCAATATCATATGGATATTGAAAACTTGGTGTTCTTTCGAAAACTATAGTCTCAAACAAATAAATAATAATATATATACAGATATATCATCTCGATATATATGTGTGTATGTTTATTTGCATCAAGCAGAGACAACCCTCTTGTTTCTCTCTTGTGTAAGTGAAGATACTCTTGACGTTCTGAGATTTTAAGGATATGCCGCGTCCACGCAATCCATGCGATCGCACCCCTCTGGTCAATACTCAATCTGCTATATTGCTTAATTTTTAATCATTAAAGAGATCATCCATATTCAATCAAAATTTATTAATTTTAATATATTTTTACTTCGGAAGAATTATTTTATTATTAGATGTCTTTTCAGTTATAATAAATTGTTATAATCATCTATAAAGATACCAACAAATCTGATATTGTCTTCTTATTGGTTAACTCTAAATCTCACCAGCTTCACTGGTTCTGTTGAATTTCTTTACCAATTTTATTTTTTAATTCCTCTGCAGCTTTCAAGTCCTTTTGTTAATATTAACACTCATGTGACATCATTTGAATACTAAATACTGATGACTTTGACTAGTTTTATGCCTCTTCAATTTATTTCCTTTCAAAAGATGCCTTGTTTTAAAATTATTTAAAATAATAATAAATCGTAATACGACCTTCGGGCTAAATCATTAAGAGAAGTCATTTAGCAATAATTTATATTAAAATTATTATTTTAATATTGATATTAATTTATTTACTTGTGCCAAAACCAAAATGAAATTGCATTAGGGTTGTTTTTTTAATCAAGTATTTTTTTTTCTGATTTATTGTAAAATATTACTTAATTTTTAGTATCTTTAAAAAAGACATTTATTACCTATTTATAAACAAATTATAAAAATCAATAACAGACGAAATTTACCATTTATAGAATTCCTTCTGAAAATTGTTTTTTTCTGATATCATAGTATAAATCTGTTTTGTTTTCTAAGAGAAACTAATGAATTTTATGGGATAATTGTCATGTGTTTTTTCTATTTATCTGAGAAGAGTATTCATATTCATAGTGTGTAAAGACAACCGCATGAGTTATTACCATGATTGTATATGATACAAGCAACGGTTGAGTTTGAGGGTGTAAATCTTTGTGTTCTAGTTATAATAGGATGTATGTTGAATGCCTGAAATATTTATAAAATAGAGAATAATGAGGTGAGTTTAAATAAAAATAATTTTTATAAAAAAAAATAAAACCGACTTCAAAAAACTTAAATGCAACAAATAAAATAATAATAACTTAAAAATAAAATAAAATCCACTAAAAGGTATAAAATAATTATCTTATTTAGTTACAACTAAACGACGAAATATTAACATGAAATTACTTTTTGAAGTCGGTGCCAAACAAACTATACCTATAAGCGAGCGTACCCGCCAAACGTACTAAGTAAGATCCGTCAAGTGCGATTCATAAAATGTATATGTTTGGCACCGACTTCAAAAAGTAATTTCATGTTAATATTTCGTCGTTTAGTTGTAACTAAATAAGATAATTATTTTATACCTTTTAGTGGATTTTATTTTATTTTTAAGTTATTATTATTTTATTTGTTGCATTTAAGTTTTTTGAAGTCGGTTTTATTTTTTTTTTATAAAAATTATTTTTATTTTCTCTTTTTAGTGATGTTATTAATAGTGACTTAATATAATACCTTGCATGCATCTCGTAAGAGAAAGCACAGCGAATTTATCATAATTTCGATTATTTGCTCATAAGAATTGGAGATTTACGTTATTTCGTCGTTGATCATATCATCAGAACTTGACCAAATTAATATGGCACCATCCCTAAGATACCCCCTTTCCAATAAAAAAAGAATCATCGAAATCGGTTCATAAACAAAGAAGTTAGGCCTGAACAAACCTAACAAAAAAGGTCTAATACCAATGAAAAAAAACGGGACCAATCGGAAGCTAGACTGAACCCAATGCAAAATTTTTTCAAAATCGGTTCACAATTGGCGGAGATATGAGGTAACATAGACAAAAAAAAAAAAATCAGTCGAATAGAGAACCTCCTCCTTTTTTGAAGTCGGTTAAAAAAGAACCGGTAGAACACGACATTTGTTCTAAATTTTTTGTTTACTTCTCTAGTCCTTAACCCTAGAATGCATAAAGCCGGGGGCTTACCAGGCCCGGACACACATTTTCTTTTCAATAACTTTCAGAAAAGTGGTCCCATAAATTCCAAGTTTTTAATATATACCTTCATTAATACATAATAAAAGTATTTTTAAACGATTTTTCTAAAAAAAAAATTATATACAGTCGACTCTCGACAATTCGAACCTCGATAATTCGAACTCTTCAGCTGTTAACTTCGGTAAATCGAAAAAATGCTGTGTATTTTGATACGCTCGATAACTCGAAATCTTTTTCGTAACAAGAGGGGGAGAGAAAGAACGTTCTATAATTCGAACTAGGCCACTTCCCCTCTTTATAATTCGAATTTTTCCTAGCAAAAAACTATTCTTAATTTTTTTTAATTAGGTATGTTATTATCTATTGCAATGTTAATACATATGTAATTTTTTGTTCTTTTTTGTCGTTTTCATTATTTTTACTTTTTTACTTGAGGCTATATATAAAATCTATGTAAGCTCATACATATTTTCAAAAATATAATAAAAACTCTTAATAATTCGAATTTTTTTCTTTCCTCTTGATAATTCAAACTTCTTGATAATTCGAAGTCTCGATAATTCGAATTTTTCTTGTAGTCCCTTGGATTTCGAATTATCGAGAGTCGACTGTTTTTAAGAAAATTATTATTATTATTTTGATTTTGAGTATTAATATTAGTGATGAGCAAAGCAAGACCAAGACCAAGACTGCAAGACCAAGACTATTTCTACTCATCACTAATTAATATAGGCAGTGGGTGTGTTTGTAAAGATCTTCTATAGGTGCTTAGAAAGTCTCGATCACTTTAATGTCATTATTTTGAATTCATTGTAATAGTTAGTGATGAGCAAAGCTTGACCGAGACCACATTCTGTTCATCATTAATTAATATAGGCCAGAGGGTGTGTTTATAAAGTCTTCTATAGGGTGTTTAGAAAGTCCTGATCACTTTTAAGAAAAATATTATTATTATTTTGATTTTGAGTATTAATATTAGTGATGAGCAAAGCAAGACCAAGACTGCAAGACCAAGACCAATTCTGCTCATCACTAATTAATATAGGCAGAGGGTGTGTTTGTAAAGTCTTCTATAGGGTGTTTAGAAAGTCCTGATCACTTTTAAGAAAAATATTATTATTATTTTGATTTTGAGTATTAATATTAGTGATGAGCAAAGCAAGACCAAGACCAATTCTGCTCATCACTAATTAATATAGGCAGAGGGTGTGTTTGTAAAGTCTTCTATAGGGTGTTTAGAAAGTCCTGATCACTTTTAAGAAAAATATTATTATTATTTTGATTTTGAGTATTAATATTAGTGATGAGCAAAGCAAGACCAAGACCAATTCTGCTCATCACTAATTAATATAGGCAGAGGGTGTGTTTGTAAAGTCTTCTATAGGGTGTTTAGAAAGTCCTGATCACTTTTAAGAAAAATATTATTATTATTTTGTTTTTGAGTATTAATATTAGTGATGAGCAAAGCAAAGTCTTGGTCTTGCAGTCTTGGTCTTGGTCTTGCTTTGCTCATCACTAAGCCTAATTACGATACTAGTTATATTTTTTTAAAATTTGTCTCTACCCCCGGGGGTCAGATTTTAGCTGGATGCCTCGAGTCGGATTCGAACCCGGGTCCCCTGGTTAGCTCGCTGTCACGCTACCGCCTAGCCTATCTGACCCCCTCGTCCTTTAGTTGTAACGAAATAAGATTTTTTATTATTTTATACCTTTTAGTGCATTTTATTTTATTTTTGAGTTTATATTATTTTATTTGTTGCTTTAATTTTTTTGAAGTCGATTTTATTTTTATATATAAAAATTATTTTTCCCTTCTAAAATTCATTGCCCCTTTACGTCATCAAAGTACTTCGACACTTAGAACTTAATAAATAAACTCATAAGACTCATGACGAACAATAGATGTATCACTTAATCAAGAGGGTGGTCTCAAAATGTAATAAGATTACCACCACTTGACTTCTCACCCCTTATGCCTGTGTATTAAGCCCTACCCCTCCCCTCCCGTTCATTGATTGAATGCTAAACGAATAGTTAAGGTAATTTGGAAGTTTAATCAAGGTTTCATGAACAATAGATCTACATTGTGCCCAAAGCTCGGATATAGATTCCATTCCTAATTTAATTAATTTCCAAGGCGCGAATCCGGAGTTAATAAATCCACCCTTCCGGGACTCACCACCATCACCTCTAGCCCTCTTTTTTACACTCTGGCGAGACAGGGTGGCAAGTTGATATTCAGTGACTTATTGAAACCCGAAAACTTTGCATTAGTCGTTTTATAAACTCTCGATTTAAAGCACACCCTTCTTTATTTAGAAACCATTGGAGTACTTTACATCT